>JAAZTK010000734.1:0-17815 GCA_036507255.1 Megalothorax incertus
TCTTAGCCTTAGCCCAATCCACAAATTGACCTCATTTTTACACGGCATTTTCGGCTTCCTATCAGCTTAAGGCTATCTGATCTAATCATCTAGTATTTGTTTAGATCTAAAAGTATAGGAATAGAGCTACAAATGAATTCTATACGGATACATAATATAAGAATTTACACATTATTTCAGATTGGAAAAAATCAGAGCTTATTTTATTATTCATTTCTACAGATAAAGTGCCAATATATGATTTCCTGTATTTTATACAATCAATATTCATATCAAGTTATCATCTAATTATATAAATCTAACATATACGTATGTAGTAGTATATATTCGCGTACTACGAAGTACGCGAATATATGTACTATTCATCTAGATTTTGTCAAAAACGCATTTTTTTTACAAATGCATACTACGTATAGATTACCGATGAGAAGAATTAAAAATACAATAGTATTGATCATTAAATAATATAATATAATATAATATAGAGGTTAAATAAATAACTCAATAAAAGGAAGTCAATCAAAACACAAAAAACTGTATTCTAAATGACTCGGTAAGATACCTCTGTCTAGGAACATTTTAAGTTTGAAATTCACACAAGTCATTGATTTATCTATTGTATCATAGTACTAGTATCAGTAATTCAGTATATACAAAAAAGGGTTTTAAAATAAGACATTTCTAGTATGTAAATATCATGTAGATTTAAGTAAATGGAAATGGGCAAATCGTAGACTTATTGTAAATGGGAGCATATATTCAAAGAATTTGGAAGAAATTAAATAAATTAAGCATGAAAATACATTATTATAGATTAAGTATAGTATGTTAGCATGCATGCGAAGGTGTTTCAGGAAATTTTATCCTTCCAACAAGCAAAAATGAATCCAACCTTGCACTTCAAATTTATTATCCTTACTAATATTTTACCACTAATATTAATATTAGTACTAATAAGATTAACTGTAATGGAATTCTTTCCATAATCACTATCCGTTATCCGTCTTCTTCCTCCTCCACTATCAGCCATTTCCTTGCTACTCCTTCCGCATCCCCTTCCGGCTACTTTTCTTCCAGGATTGTCTATTGTTGTAAATGTGGCCAAGAGATCATTGGGGTTATATAAGGATTTGAACCATATTTTGAATACAGAGGGGTATGATTTAGAATTGAATTGTTTCAGGATCAAAGGATGAAAGATTAGCAATAAAAACAAAATTTCTAACAGATTATCCGTGGCGGCAAGTAACAGTTCTGTAGCTATTCTGATTCGTAGTAATTAAAGAAGACTCTACTGTGGTATTTGAGCAAAAGGAAGAAAGTAATAGAATCAAGAGAAGAGGTACTAATTGTACAAAGAATATTTGAAGGTGAGATTGACCGGGTTTGAAGGAGTCTTGAAGAAGAATGATCTCTGATGTTGGAAGAGGCGTATTTGATGTCTTCAATGGAGGAAGGATTTTCTACAAGACATTTACTACAAAGGTTAGATTTGGGCATTGTAAAAGGTCTGGCTTTTTCCAGGAAATGCTGGAGAAGAGACAGGCCAGTTCGAGCGAGGTTGTAGCCGAAGAACCTTCCGTTACGCAAAAAATCTCAGCTAGGGAATTTGTTATAGAGTGCATATATGAGATCATAGTTCTTGAATCTCGAGTGCTGCGAATCAATCCGACACCACTGTTTGTTCAGTGTGACCAAATGCTCCAAATCCGATTGCGATTTATATGCAGGGCTTGCCTTGTTTGCAAAAAAGGTCAGCACAAATTTACCCGGCTGAAATGTGTCCAGAACTCGAACCAACAAGATCTGGAAAGGAAATACATTTTAAAATTTACAATATTGTAGGTCTAACAATTGATTCTGGTGGAATTGATTTATAGATCCGATTAATCAATATATTGTAGTATATACCTGAGTAAGAGGCTGATGGGTAGTTTGTCTCAAAACTCACATAGGAGAACTCTGGTTCAGGTGTAATATGAATTGTACAGTAGCTTCCCTATGTAAAAAAGATCCAAATTAATACATGTATTGCAATATGATCAAATATTGTACGATAAAGAGCTAATATTATTGCACTATGAAAAAAAACATTTTAATTCAAAAACGAAAGTTATAATATGTACCTAAATACTATTATAAGTTCTAATTGAAAAAGTTACAAACTTTTTTATATAAGTTACGAATAAAATATATGTATTATATAAATGTACATAAATTATAATAGAAACCCAGATGGTCGTAAGTAAGTTAAAGGAGGTGGTTATAATATGAATATCATTAAATATTAATTATCAATCTGGAGAGTGGAAAAGTACACATGCAGACGTTTGGGAAATAAATAGTTATAATATCTGCCTATCCAATTGCAAATGATAGGATTAGTGACCTACGAAAGCTTATTTAATTTTAGCTTATTGATATATTGGCAATTCTCAAATTAAATTTTTAAAGCTTCAATATACACTTACATTAGGGCTCATCCCGTTCTCAGACTGCATGCGAAAAATATAGAGCGAAGATATATTGTAATATATTTAATATATTTATATATTTATAGCCCAATCGATTAAAAAATTATTATATTGAGAGATAGGAGAGTATATATTATCAACCCTTTTTTAAATTAATTTATCTTGCAATAGCTTTCCTTTGAACTTACATTTTTAAAGATTCCGTTCATCGAGTACCCATGTGGCTCCTGAAGAAAAAGTCTTTAATTCGAAGCATAAAAATTCCAAAAATACGATCTACTTACGAATAGATGATCGTTGATAACTGCATTCGGAATTATCTTGTCAATCCCCGATCGCACTGTTGCTTCCTTTCCATTTTTGCACACTTCCTTTGAAAAGATTCGCATAACATCTATGGTCAAGTTCTGTCATTAGGATCTCTAGTGTTTGATCAGGTTCGGTATTGCCCCGAATCATTTGAATCTCGGTACGATCTCGGAGAGCGGAAAGTGGGTTTAGCGTGTACAAATACCAGCAATCTCGATTGATGCTACCCAAACAGTATGCGGCTCCGTCTAGGATAAATGTAGAAATTAATTTAGATCCTTTTTCTTCTCTCGAGCACTTAAAAAACGTTTTCTTACCAGCAAAAAAAGTATCCAGAAGATGAACCTCATCCTCAAAATTTCTGTGAGGAACAATCTGAAGTTCTGGCCGTTTAAAGTTCTTCCTCGAGTAGAATATATCCTGTGGAAATGGAAGAGTATTACATATATGGATATTGTACGCAATATACTCGTAATACTAATATATCAGTAATATGCTTATATTGCAAATACATATTTGAGAAACATACTTACCTCAACTTTATCAAATCCAGCATACTCTTCCACAAGCATAAATAGATTGGAGAGACATTGGAGTGTAGTTGTTCCTCCGCATGTCTTCAAAATGAACCGACGCTTCGAGACAAAGAGGACTGCTCTCGCTGTGTGTAAAAACAAACCGGAAACCGGAAGGGAATAACCCGATTAGTACAAATTTAAATGGTAATTCGATATTCTTAATTGTTTTTAGAATATTTTAGCTTAGGAGTTATTGCTAGAATATTAATTTCAATTAAAGACGTAGTGAATTAATTTATACAGAAAAATTAATAGAATTATGAAATGCAATATTAAATTTATATGCTTAGACATATCGAAGTATAGATATAGGACTTAATTTGTAATATATAAACAACTATTTATTCAATATCTTAATTAACTTAAAAATTATGCGCAATTCCACCGCACCGGTGAAAAAGACCAGCTAGGGGAAACATCCTTAACCTGCCCACTTATCTCTTAAGAAGTGTACGTTTGACATCAAATGACCCGAAGTTGTTACAAATGAACAAGCTCTTGGACACATATTGTGTCATATTGAGCTGACCTTTGTGTAGGCAGGCCTCAGGGTAGTTCCAAAAGCTCTGGGCGAACCAGAAACTTTTAGGGGCAGCTTCCCAGGACCAGGGTCAAAGGCAACCCTGTCCCAAGTAAACCCCTCTCCCCTCCCGAATCCTCCACACAGGGGGGTCCCGATCCATCCTCTCATTTCTCCAAGCCAAGATTTTAAAAAAATTATATTAAATTAAATTAAATGTAAAGGCCTTTTCCGTGAGAGGTGCTGAGAGGATGAATCGGGGCGACAAAGAGAGGAAAGTATTCATACTTGTCGGGCTTGGAACAAGACTCATGACCGCCCTTCTTCACATATCGTATCTCTAAAAGATGGGGATGCAAATGGCTCAGAAGGGAGGTCAGAGGTCAGAGAGATGCCTCAGCGGGAGACGAGTAGGAGGACACAGTGTCAAACCAGAGGAGGAGGAGGAGGACCAAGAGGACCCATTATTAATCGGATCATCACTCGATCTATAAAAGAGACACACAATAGACTACAATGTTCTAAAATACGATAATTCTAGTATTGTCGACCCTTTTGTAGTAAAAATAAATTATTTCTTAAATTACCCTACTTACGATAGTATAAACTTAATGAGCGCTTTACCCTTTATTTCACCACCTCTAAACTTACCAGATCTCTCATAAAATCGATGGAATTTGCGAAATACGAGATCAAAGCCCCGACTCTGCCTTGTCCTCCTTTTATGGATCGATAGAAGGCTTTTATACTACAAGTAGGTATAGCATTTTACAGCTTTGCTATTTTCATGATACCCTATAGGCTACGTTTATACGTAGTTTAGTTGCGGGTCCGTGCTTTTTCTCAGAAATGCTGCCCCACTGGAGCCACTGGATGAGGTTGGCTGAAAGCTAAATTTCTCAAGCTAATCAAGTGCTACACAAAACAGCTAGTACAAGGCCTCATATTTTATATAATATTGTCAATTCCAAGAAGTCTCATATCTCAAAGTATCGTATTAGTGGTATGTGTAAGATAAAGAGCAAAGCTTGAGGAGCAAACGTTCCTCTTTCAACTCTGAATCAGTTCCGAGATAATTGAAAGTTGAACCTCTTGAAAGCATAAACTTAGACAAAACAAATATGTACATGAACGATCTCACACAGGTCAAGGGTCATATCAAGTCAATTAAGTCAAGCTGAAACCATCAAGTCAAGCCCTATTTAGGCATCTTTTCTCAAAGATTCCACGAATCTTGATCGTGTTACAAATTAAATAAATAACATATTAAATATTATTACAGATCTTTGTGATCTGTAGCCCCATTTCCATTATTTTTTCAAAACTAACATGCATCAGGATTACAGATAGCAGTTTGAATCCCGAGCAAGCTGACTCCTTGTCATCGGGTCGGATGCCAACTCGACAATTTTTTTAATAAAATGGCCATGATTATATTACTACTTACTAGGAGAACTGGAACATAATCTGTCACGAATGATGCCAGCTTTAAGTATTGTAGTATATTGTGAATGTAATTAAAAACCCAAAGTTTTCATCTATTGAACAATTGCAACTGGACAGATGAATTTGACGCCAAATGGAAAAAAGCCATTAAGCACAATTCATAGCTTTGAATACTCGGATTTAATTTAAGTTCTTAAAAAGCAAAGAGGATTGAATTCCAGGCTCCATTAAGATTAAATAAAATAATTTGAAACCCCTTTATAACAGGTCAAATGGAGAAAGTCTCAAGGGGGGAAAGCCATATAGGATAGTAAGTATCGTATATTCGTATAGTATCAATTCAAAGTCCATGTCTTGTGTCAAAGTCAATATTATTTAATAAATGTCCAGCATCCAACTTGAACTTAAGCTTCTTTATCTGATTAATGTTGTTATCTCACTCTAGGTTTATTATTTCAGCTTGTACTCTACATATTTATTTAATGGTTAATTGAAGGATGGGACATGTAGTATGTAATATATAATCCTGGGCAATTAAAAGGAGCAATCACTTGGCGTTTGATAAAAGATACATATATTGACATTTGAAATACATACATAGGTACGAGTATTAGTCCAGTCTTTATAACTTAACATTTGGTAATGAACACTTTTCATAAAAAAAAATTAAATATCAAATTCTAACAAGGAATAATCAAAGAAGCCAGAATCCGTAAGCTAATGCCAATAGCGATAAAAAGCTCGTTAGTTTAATGTGAAAAAGTTTCCAATTTCTTACCTTCTGCATAAAGTATTCAGGCATAATTGGATATATTTTTGGGTCAGCTCAACAATACAAGTATTTCTATCTAATTTATTAAATAATATTTTAACCTAATGAAAATAGTGATAATACTCTAATTTATAAACGTACATTTGGAAAGAATATTTAAGCGCATTTGTAATTTGTATCTTTTTACCCAAACACTAAAGTCCTAAGGGAGTGCATCTGTAGGAAGTTAGAGAGGAGTAGGAATAATCATACCTAAGCACATATGCATCCAAGTAGTCGTTGGACATTGTAGAGATGACCTCACACTTGACCAGCTCCAAGAGTCCTTCGATCTCGTCCCTGTTTAAAAGAGAAGCTAAAATTATATAGAGTTTGGAAATTCTTATTTAAGGTTGTACAATAGGTTCCAAATTTTAGAATCTTTTATAGATTCTTCATTATTCTTCGACCCTGACCGAGACAACAAGGAAGGAGAGCCCATAATCAGTTAAACACACACACAGTGACATAAGTAAACCCAGGGAATAGGGATTAGGAAGGAAGTCAATGGGACATATACTTTGTACTCGTATATAATAGTATTTTTCCATTCGGGAGACGTGAGGTTTTGTGTAAAAATAGTCTTATATTCGTAGAAGTTGGGACATGGTGAGATTAGTCACTGCAGAGATGATAATACGAATACCTATGTATTAGTACTATCTATCGAATAGTAGTTTTAGGTGCTACATACTACTACATAGTAGAAGCCTAGAATCCTTATTCCCAAATGCCTACTATAGGTTATTTGTCCTAGGAATTTCCAGCTAGAGCCAAATATCCGAATATCTTTAGGCTTTGTAAGCCAAGAAATGAATTGGGAAGGAATGCAATTGAATAAATCCTGTAATTTAATAAAAACTATATGTACAGGGAAAGATTAAGAGTACTCACCTAGGGATGTTCCTCAAATCGCAATCAGCCAGATTCCCATCTGACCTCGTGAACCAAACCTCGAGCAGTTTTTCTACCCCCTCGAAAAAAGGCGAGGAAGTCGTCATTTCTCCGCCAACGATCTCTGAACCTCCTCCGCCCATAATTCCTTTTGATTTCTTTTAATTCAGGTCGATGAAATTAATGATTTGTCCGGTAACTTCCGGTACTTGTATAGAGATAGGAGTATATTGCGTATATATCCGGGATTTGTGACTGCGCTTTAATTAAATATTTGAACTTTGACACTTTGCCGGCCGGCGGAGTTATTGAATAAAAATAAAAATGCGGAATAAAAATTAATATAAAAATAAAGAGTTAATTTAGCTCTNTTTGACACTTTGCCGGCCGGCGGAGTTATTGAATAAAAATAAAAATGCGGAATAAAAATTAATATAAAAATAAAGAGTTAATTTAGCTCTGCTAGGACATTCAAATGGGACTCTTTTTTTTAAGTGGATCGTGTCAGCTTTTCCAGGCAAATCTGATGCTCCTCCTCGACATATAGGAGACTCTGGAGGAGCTAATAAAGGGCTTGCTTTAGGATTTCTCTCACTTCAGAGAAGGTCGGGATAAAACTGACTGTGCAGTGCAGGGGTTCCACTTTTGCTGCGGAGCTCCAGAAGCACCACCCACCTCCTCCTCCTTGTTAAATAGCTAGCTTGCACCAAAAAACATTCAGACCTTTGATTCGACTCAGAGCTAACGCCGATGACGAGGAGGGATCCGAGATTCCGAACTGGTCCGAATAACGTCAAGAACGTATTTAGATTTCATATATGGGTATCCTACATATAAAACGTTTGTATAAACTCTGTATAAATGTTTAAAGGAAAGCCTCCGCACTTTCCCAAGACCTCAAGGCCCAAATCACTCCTGGAAATTTTTGCAAAGCCCGGGAACTTTGCCCGGAAATCAACGAACTGGACGGATTGAAGGTTGGATAATCCCAAAGGCTAATGCTAGCAAAAAATATATTTTCTACCATCCTTCACCCTACTTTTTCTACTCATGCCTCTTGAATGCTCTCGATAAATCTCCCCTGTTTTGAAACTGGGTAGAGAAATGAGAGGATCCTCGTTTAAATTTCAAGATTTCAAGACATGAAAGATAGTATGCCTAAAATATCGATGTAGTATTACATATAAAATATTGCACCTACTACGATAATACCTAGTAGTACCAATGTAGATTCCACGAAAAATGTCTTGGAATATTCAATTACAGAAGGCATTAAATGATTAACTGCTGCTCTGCATCTGCTATTTCCAACTGTGTACAAGTATTGTTTTTCGATATACTATTGTAGTATATTGACATGTACAGATATTATAACTTAAGAGTATAAAGAAATGGGGTGACTTGAGTGAGCAAACCAATGCAATTGGATAATGGATTGACAATATCGGCATGTAAAGTATAATTATTCTTTTAATAAGTGTATGCAATGATTAGTTTTAAAGTAGCTACATATAAGACAAATATGGATAGTTGAAATGTAATTAATAATTTAGAGATTAGTTCTATCCGTAGTAGTAGTAATAACTAGTTTAAAAAACATTTTAATTTCTATCATTCACTGAAAATGAATCATTAAAATTTAGGTATACCTAATACTACTACTCGCACAACTTTAATAAAAGTTCTATGAAGGAACCAATATGATTAATAATATACAGATAAAAATTAATCTACGATAGTAAGAAATAAGATTCTAGAATCTAGGGCTAGACATTGCATTTAATTTTAGTCTGAGAGCTACTACATTAGCTTAGGCTCTAAAGTCTAATCCTAAGAATTCCAATTTCCAAGTCAAGGTTAGATTTGCAGCCCTCATTTGATCCAGAGCATTTTATGAGCATATTTAAATTTTAAATATGCTTTTAAATTTTAAAAGAGCAATTAATCCAATATACTTATAATAAACTAGTCTGACTCTGCTCTGACTTTGTAATGTACTATTAGTAAAATATAAACCTATAAATATCGTATATCTTTAGCAGTTTTTCTGTACTTGTAATAAGTTGTACCTATTATACAATAGTAGTAGAATGATATTATTATAGAATGAATGCATCAAATCTGAATGGAAATGAATGAACTGTCTGAAATTAGCATAATATCAATTAAACAGTCGAGTCTAATTTTTATTCTGCAAAATTCAAATTACAATTGAGCAATTTCTTGTCAAAATATAATATATTAAACAAAGAATAATTCACAAAATGTTTATAGCATATCATAGAATATCCGTTGCAAAATTATAGAATCAAATATTCTTTATAATATGGGCCCATTGAGTTAATTATCTCTTTTTATCCTTAATGGGATTTAGCTTTCTCCTCTGCTCCTCAATCTTTTTAGGATTCTCAAGGACATCCTCATCCAACGGTTGAATAATCCTTCCAAGCTTAGTTATATACTCTAGGCGCAATCTGATCTCTCATTGCGAGCTCTGGAAGCCATGTCCTACCCACAGGAGCTCTTATAATCTTTTCAAAATCTTTCACTCGCTGGAAGGGGAATGGAAGTTGTTTCACCTTTAAAGAAAAATACCAATTTTATTAAAATAAAGTAATTATATTAAAAAAGTCTTACTTGATGATCTGCAAGTGGGGCTTCTGCCTTTTCATTATAAATAACATGAGGTAGTTTGGCATCCCGCCTCGGAGGTCCTTTCGGAGCTTTAATTAAAAATCTCTTCCGCTTCTTACTGTGAAGGTTTTAATCCTTTCCCACCCCATTCTCCCCATCCTGGCAGTGTTAGGTCAAATTCTTTGGGTTTTGAAGCATCCAGCTCCTCCTCCTTTTTCTTTTGGAAATTAACAATTACATCATCATCTTCAAATGCCTCCGCTATAGCCATTCTCTGACCATCCTCATCATCATCAGAGTCTGAGGAAGCTTCCAGAGGATCTTTTTCAAAGTTAAACTTGAGACTCTTTCCTCCAAGTTTTATAAACTTCATTGGATCAATGATTGACGCCCCCTTCTCGTTATTTTCAATAGAAGCCTCCGGTTCTGGTGAGGACTCTTGTACACCTGATAGCAACCCTCGTAATTTCCTCAGGTGGGGCTGTGATTCTTCGCTATATGGACATAGTGAAGGGGGTCCTTCCTCCACATCCTCATCCTCTGAAGAGGAAGAGAATGTTTGAACCTTTTGTGTGAGCTTCCTACTGATTTCCAACTGATCCTTAAGCGCTATCCTTGCATCTTTATTGTATTTAGCACGGACTGATTGCATTTTAGCCCATTTGGATGTATTCCGATGCTTTAAATTCATCCGTTCTTCAACTCTTGACCTCTCCAGTTCATTTAATTTATCCAGAGCGCCTTCAGGGTCATTTTTCTTGAGTTCTTCAAATTCCTTGAGCGTCTTCTTAATTTTTTCCCTCTTTAAAAGCCGATGGTATTTTTTACTCTTGATTTTATTCTGTCTCCGTGCTTTGGTAGCTTGATATGATTGGAGAGCACGAAGTTTTGCCATTTCATTATGCTTTTCGACAGCTTCCTCCATTGCCATATTATAATCTTCAATAGCCATATCCTTTGGTTTTTTAGACTCTAGTTTCTCACGTAGAGCGTCTTCTCCGTAAAGGATTTTGTATAGATCCTTTTCAAAGTCTGTTTCAGGCTGTTTTTTTGGAATTAATAAATAAAGAATTTAATGAAATTTTTGTATTTAAAATAAGCTTACAATTGACTCATCATTTGCTGCACGTTCTTTAGCTCTTTCTACCCTTGAGAGTTTGTTATTAGAGCCCAGTGGATAGAAGATTTGGTCGGCAGATCGATTTCGATAAACAGTTTCATTCCTGAATCAATTTTAAAGCTTAAAATAAATAAATTTTTACATATTGAATGAATTTATGGGATACCATCGGTTCATTTGCTTGCTTGCCTCCTCGTATAGAGTCTCTCTTTTAATCTGTTAAATTGAATCAAGTAGATTAATTGATAATTTAAATCTCAATGAATTAAATCTCACTTTTTCAGCATGAGGCTTCTCCATTGGCACTTCCAAAACTTTTGTCTCCTTTCTCGTTTTGACCTTTGCATCCAGCTTACTTTTAATCTTGTCAGCAAGCTTTTCGTCAACCCTCCTAAGTGCTGGAGAGATCTTATCCATAAACAGGGTCCGCTCATCTCTCCCAGAAGAACTTAGCCCGAATTCAGATATATCTTTTGCAGCTTCACTTCGAGGAGTACGCCTTTTCCTTGAACAATCATACACAAATATATTATCAAATTAACGTTTTTAAAACGTTTTTTTAAACCCTACTTTTTCATTAAGGCACTTTTCATAGCCAATACAAAATCCTTTTTGTCCTCCTCATCGGATCCGCCCTTGTCATCCTCTTCGTCAAGCTTGGGTAGCCCCTTGTACACTTCCTCGTCATCGTCACTGGAAAAAAGAGGGAAAACATAATTTTTAAGAATGAGTTTAAAAGATACAATTTTTAAGGTTGGGGTATACATAAGAGGACCAAAAAAAGTATATGGGGATTTAACATGGGAAAAGGACCTAGAAAATTTTTTTAAACACCTCTTCTGACCTCTGGGGGTCATCGGATTTCGGACAGTAATGATTTGGTTGGTTGGGTTAGGTTAGGTTAGGTTAGGTTAGGCTTTTAAATTTTTTGGTCCTCTTATGTATACCTTAACCAATTTTTAATTCTAAATTCCAAATACAAAATTCAAAAATCCCCTAATTTTAAAATCTCACAAATAAGTATAAATATAAATCGACCAAAAAATAAATATATCACCTTTCTATAACTCTGGATCGTTTCCTCTTGAACATCCTGTCCTCTCCAGGTCACTTCCGGTCAAAAAAAACGTGGACTTACGATTAATAATTAATTTTTCAGATTTTTGTTCAAAAAATTGAAATCCAAAATCAGCACATGTAAAATCCTATTCAAATCAAACTAAATCCTGTTCCAATCACAACTGCTAAATTTAAAATTTCCAGACTGTGATTTAACTTGGTCCAGACTTGCTCGTCAAAAATGGAGAAACCCGTCATTTCAAAGGCCAATTTAACTGAAACGAGGATGGAACTTGGTGAACTCGTAAAAAGACGTGCAGAAATTGCTGTAAGTAGATTAATTGTGATATTTTTGGAGTGAAATTAAATAGTTTACATGTAAAAGGGTGGGTATGAATTTTGGCGGGAATTTAATTATTTGAAAAGACAAGTGTCAATGTACCCAATCTTTTTTTTAATTTGGACAGGACACTTTAGCCGGATTGGAGAGACAGATTTACGCTTTTGAAGGATCATACTTGGAGGATACTCAACTTTATGGGAATATTATCCGTGGTTGGGACAGATATGTTGCAGAGCGCGGCTGGAGCTGCAAAACCATCTGCTGCAAATAACAAGTAATTTTTTTGAGCATATTATTTGTGATTTAATTTTAAACTTTGTGTGTTTATTTCAGATCGGATAAAAGAAATCGAAAATTTAAAGAAGCAGAAAGGCTATTTTCTAAATCCTCGATTACTTCAATTGCAGCTGTTCAGGGTTATGTAGATAACTCTGTGGGGGAGAGGGGGAGTGAGTCAGAGTCACTTGCAGAAGCCTCAGAACCCGATGAGATCCATGTCAATTCAGTTTCACATCATGGACATTCGGCTGGACATTCTAAAACGTCTTCCTCGAGCTCATATGATGCTCTTACGCTTAGCAAAGTCTCAAAATCTTCTCATAAAATTAAAAAGAGCAATAAAAAGGCGAAACATAAGTGAAAAACGAGCGAATAATTCAGAATTCAGATGAGGGGGGTTCATTTGGAAAGCAAAGGAGGTAATACAGTATTAAATTAAATTTACCGTTAGTATGATCAGAGAATGATACCTCAAATTATTTATTCAGGTGTAAATATAAATTCTAGACTGATTTTTTAAGCACCTTTTTTTATTGGAACTATTTAATAATTTATTGAATATCAGTATAGGAAAAAGGGGGGTCCGGGGTTAATTTATTCTCCTTTTTATATGCTTTTTTTTCAAAAAAAGAAAGCAAAAGAATTTTAGGAATTAAAAAAAATCTTAAAGATATCTCAAATTGTTCATATCCTATTATATATAAAAAATTATGTAATAATAAATAATAATGCAAGGTCTAAGCTAATCATTAATGTAATTGTAGAACTGTATATTATACGCTGGATATTCATAAGTATTTTACAATATAATTTATTAAAACTTTAAAGTATATACAATTTGCTTAATTATCATGTGATTAAATTAAACATGTAAATATGTAAATAATATCAGAAGAAAGATGTGTAATTTTTAGACTAGTTCTTAAAATATTAAAGCTAGTGTACTTGGTATGTATTTGTAATATACGTATATTAATTAAGGTACAAAAAATTCTAAAGGAAGAACAAAATAAATGAACCTAAAAAACAACAAAGAATTCAAACAATTTTTACATTTTACATTTTTAAATTAATTATGTGGCCATTTTATTAATATCTAATCCTTAGGATTAATATATTCATTTAAGCACCTCATAATTCTTTATACTGGCTTTCACTCAGAAATTCTGAGTCAGAATCAGTCTTCAGTCCCATCCAGGATTTGACTATTAACCGGATCTGGAGGCGCTACTGTCGAATCCTCAGTGAGTAAGCTCTTGTTACTTGCATTGGAGCTAAATCTCCGGCGGAATATGCTGGACCGAGGTCTTGTAGAATTTGAAGAGGATGCTTCCCTTGAATTTGAAGAGGATGCAAACACTTCAGCCATACGCCGTTGAGTTAATATACGAGCCTATAATATAAAAGAATGAGATTTTGCCTTTGGGATATTTATACCTATTTTGTTTTAAAGTTTTATTTCCTGTACCTCTTTTTTGCTTGAAAGAAGTGCGGCAAATAGGTAAAATAAGACTGGAATGAGTGCCATTGATCCTGGAAGAAATTATACAATTTAATTAAATGTACAATAATATTCCATGTTGAAAAATTCTAATAAAAAAATCAAAGTTTACCTAAAGCTATTAAAGGCCAATATTCATTCTGTCTTTCCACTCGACATCCGTACAGATTAGACCAAATCTCTCGTGTTGTATTCATCTATGTTATAAATCAAATCAGTTTCAGGAGAAGTTTTAAATTGAGTTTTTCTTACAGTATCAATAATGTCGACGCATAAATTCTCTCCAGCAGTATTTGAAATATGAATATAGAAATCATTCAACTTTGAATAATTAGATTTGCATTCGTAGCAAGTATCATTCGTATTGAGGTGATTATTGAAGCAGATCTTTGTCTCAAAATAAAGAAATTGAAAGTATATTGTAATCCTCCGTGGCTCTAGGCACTAGGGTCCCATTCTTTTCATGTTCAAAACAATCTAAATTGGAGGAAATACAGATTAAATACAGTTTTAAAACCTTAATTGCATTTTCATTGCTTACTATCACATTTCCCCTTTGACCAAAGATCCTCGACATATTTGTAAGCATCCGTGACAATCTCAATTCTATCCAGGTTTGTAAAATAATCCCGACAAGGGTTCCCCTTCTCATCCGTGGTCGCCGTGTACTTTTCATAAGTCTCTACCACCTTTAGATACCTCTGAACACACCATTGGCACCTGTGAAAAAATAAAAAGGATAGAATTATATAAAAAATCAAAAAAGTCAATTTAAAAAAACAAACTTACAAATGAATTGGTCGAGCATTACGTACAGAACACAAAGTGAAATTAGAGACAGCGGATCCGAATCTGGATACAATATATTTACAAGTGTCTGAGGGTGTGATAATATCATCAATTGTCTGGTCCACGGATGGGGAGACTGAATTCAAAGTGGCCTTATTTATCTTTGTTATTTGAGCAGAGGTAACCCTTGAAAGTTGAAATAAATCACATTTAAACGCTCAATTCTTTTAAATATCAAATTTCCAAATGTATACCTGATGAATGTAGAGGAATTCCAGAAGAGTATCAAAATAAATAGGTGATTAATTGCGGGCATACTTAATATTTAATTAGAACCGAATGAAAAAAATTAATACAATAGATCTTTAGCAAGGTTTTAAAGAATTGAATTTGAAGAAGATACACAAAACAAACAACTACATCTTTAGAATTAAAGTAGGGTATTAATTTGGTTGGACAGAACTATTTATTATAATGGCTTGTTATTCCTTGACCTTTGACCTCTAATAATTGAAATAAACAGCTTTTTAATCCGATTGTAATTAAATTAATCCGAGCAAAAACACATGATTCAATTTTGCACTAATGCACTAAATCCTGCTCCAAACGCGGATTTCTACATTTTAGAAATAAATTTAAATTCAAGACATTTTTTGAAGTTTATTTTAACAATTTTTTGACATTTGACCCCGATTTTTGAAACATGGAGGGTGGGCAAGCCCGTCAAACTCGTGTCTACTTCATTTTGGACCAGTTGCAAGATATGGCTAAAGCTCTTCCGGCGTAAGGAGCTTTAAAAAAATCATATTTTTAACTTGCATAATTATTAATTTAAATTTTAAAAACAATAGGAAATATCAACAAAGAATGACGATGGAGCTCCTTTCTGGATTGGCGAATAATCTACTTAATGACACGATATTCCAAATTGTCAAAGGGCTCAAAGAAATGCAGGACGTAACGGAGAAGAATCTCTATCAAAATCGGCTTAAATTGATTGAAAAACAACGAAGTATGTCAAAAAATAAATTAAATTCTTGCATAAGATTAATTCTATCTTATTTATTTATCCGCAGTGGAAAGGCATAAGATTCGTTCATCGCATCTCAAACCTCAACAAATTGAAACTGATTTAGAGAAATTGGGAGTCAAACACAAGGCAGAATTAAAACAACATGACATGTCAATTGTACTTCATATGGATCAAAAAGTTAGCGAGCAACAAGTCATGATGGAGAAGGCAGGGATCCCAGGATTTTATCTCACAAATGATGCCTATGAAATCCGGCTACAAATGTACATTTTTGAATTTATTGAAAAGCTTTCTAGCTTGTCCCTTCCATCAATCTCATCTTCAGAGGATCCTCCAGATGTTAAACCCAGTATTAATCAAGATTTACCTATTAGAATCCCAAGGAATAGGCTCTAATATGCGTATATTTTAATCATTCATTTTTAATCAGTACAATTAATTAAAATTTTCGATTTCACCTTAAAATCACCGAACTTACATACTTTGTAATTCATAATAATTATATTCAAAATTTAAACTCTTAATATTATTTTGATACTTTTTTTACAAAATAAATATAAAACTTTCGAATACAATTGTTTTAATGATCAAAGTACAATTATTTGACTCATTACCAATATAATAGTAATCCCATTTGTCCATAGTTCATAACTAATATGAGTCGACTCATAATTTTGTATTATGAGTATATTGTATTATACTCATACCTTTCAGTATACTTAAATAGTATTGTGTGTACGATAGCTAAGCATTTGTTTTATACTGATATTTTCAATCAAATATTGGTATTGAATATTGGACTCTTCCATTATTCAATCTATCACAAATTCACAATATAAACTTACCCAATTAAATATTTAAAGTTTTAAATTATAGTTTGACTTTGGCATATATAGGAAAAGGCAAGCAATCGTATGGAAAAATTGTAGCCAGGAAGGATATGGAGCATTTGGGTTAAGTTTACTCCTTAAATGTGCGCCAGGGATAGGTTAAAATTAAATGGGTCGGGCTAAATGGGTTGAGAAGGCCCTATTCATATCAAAGTGATACGAGGTCCAATTTGAATTGGAATTGTCTTTTCCAATTGACCATGTCCAAGTTTTCATCGAGCTCAAGTTCAATTGCAAGGTCCAAAGGCATCGGCGTGCCAAAAATTCACTGCTCGAGGTCTATCCTCCCTGAAAAATTTGCACTTTTAAATGGAGAAATACCTAGGTACTACTACTACTGTGTTTAAAAGTATGTAGGTTCTTTATATCGTAGATAGGAAGGGGGGGAAAAGAGAGCCGTCAACCTTGTTAATTTATCAGTCTTTGAATAGGCAAATGATCAATGCAACCGGATAATCCTTCGCATATATTCATTATACAATTTGCGAATAAATTCGCACACCACGAGTGAGGGTCATGGTGGTAGCCTTCTACAATTTCGCCAGACCTTTTGCAAATAAAATTCAATGCCATTTAAGAATAATGCAATATAGATAGGATTTAGTAAGAGGGGAACGGCCATATAACATTTACATTGCAAGCTCCTCTCTCTTAAATTCAAGATCAAGATCAAGGCCAGAGTCGGAGGACGCACACGCTCTATAATATTGTATAGTTATCGCAGTGCAACTTGTGGCTTCTCCGTTCTTTATATTTATACAGATATTCGATGAAATCATATCTGCACACTACACTACATAAGCAATAGGTTTTAGCTTGAGCTCTCTGCTTGGCAATGGCAATGGCACTGACATTGAATATTGGACTCTGTGAGTGGGCTGGAGCTGAATCACTATATATCTGCTCCTCTTCTCTATGATTCAGAGTATATAATATTATTTATATGTATTTATAATTCCATTTCTTGTGAAAAGGGAGGGGAAGAGTGGTTTTTGCATTTGCACCTCTGGCTCTAGACCTTCTTTCCTCCTCTCTGTTGGAGGGGTCTAGGATTTTGGGTGAGACAGAGCTAGACGAGCTTTAGCCCCGATTCAACCTTTGAAGGTCGCTTTTCAATGCCAGACTCCTGAACAAG
>JAAZTK010000735.1:0-17810 GCA_036507255.1 Megalothorax incertus
CATCTGACATTTATTCTGATGATTCTGGATCTGATGAATGGGAGAAGGATGAAAAGAAGCCTAGCAAACAACGAAGCTCAAGTAGTAGTTCCTCATCTAGTTCATCCTCCTCGGAAGAGGAACGGTAATACAAAAAAATATTTAAAAGATGGATTCTTAATACTTATAAATTATTTATTCCTTTTCAGTGACACAAAGCCCAAGTATATTGAAAATCCTGCTGATTTGAAGAGTATTGTACTGGGTAGGAATCAATTAGCAAAGTAAGTTACCTAATTAAAAATTTTTTTATTTCCAATAACGAGTTTAATAATTGATTTTTCAATTTTTTAAAGGTGGGTTCATTATCCGTTTTTCACTAATCTCGCAAAAGGCTGTTTTGTTCGACTTGGGATTGGAGTTGGAGACAAACCTGTTTATAGGGTATGCTTTTAATAGATTTAATAAATTGTCTCAGGTGTAATTATATCGTTTTTTATTAAATTGCAGCTGGGAGAAATTGTAGATGTGGTTGAGACAACAAGGGTTTACAATTTGGATAAAACGAGGACAAATAAAGGGATTCGAGTGAGACATGGATCGGATGAAAAGACCTTTCGAATAGAATTTGTTAGTAATGCTACTTACACGGATTCGGAATTTGATAAATGGAAACAAGCATGCTTTACTCAAGAAGTTTCACTACCCACTATGAATGAAGTGGCTAAAAAGAAGGAGGAGATCAATGAGGCTCATAATTACGAGTACAAGGAGGAGGATATTGAACAGATTGTCCTTGAAAAACAAAAGTTCAAAAGCTCACCTGTGAATTTCGCTGTTAAAAAGACTATGTTAATGAAACATCGAGAAGAGGCCATTGCAAAGTATGTATTTTATATTAAGCTAGAATTCTCCTTTTCTAATATTTACTTATTTCTAATATTGAATTTTATATTTCACAGGGGTGATGAAAAACAAGCCGAAGAATTGCGAAAGGAAATTCAAGATATTGACGATAGGGCAAAGGAAATTGACAAGATGAGGACGTCAAAATTGAGCAGTATTGGATATATTAACGCAAGGAATCGGAAAAAGAATGTGGAGGAAGCAGAGAAAGCTATTCTGGTAAGTTAAATTGCCATATTTTATTTAATTGGATTTTTAATTCACAATTCCTGAATTTTAGGAGGAATGCAAAGCAAACAAAGGGAAAACAACAGAAGATCCATTTACTCGAAGAAATACAAGACCAATGATGGCAATTATTCATCGGCAAAATGAAATTACAAACCCGGAAAGCCTAAATGCTTCACTTCAAGCTCTAAAATCATTAAATCCTACTACAATGGATCAGAATAAATTGGAAGACCAAGTTGATTCCATTTTATCACCCCTTAAACTTGTCAGTAAAGATGTAAGTGTACAATTTTGTATTAATGGGATACAAATGCTTAATTTGTTCATTTTGAACAGTCCAAGGATTCTTTAAAGAATGAACTTATCGAGGAATTGAAGAAAGAGGCTGTAGTAGCAGGGGATGATATGGGAGATGATAAGGAACTTGGTTTAAAGGAGGATTTATTCACAGCCCACGACTTTGACATCAAATTGGATATTGATTCAAAGCTTCCCAGTAAGTCTTGTACTACAATATATGGCCGGGAATTAATTGGTTTTATAAAACCTTTAAAAATTAAAATATTTTTTAATTATTTTAGTGAACCTTCCTATTGTCCCAAGACCATCTGCTGTAACTCAAGTACGTGATCAACCAAGGCGCTCGCTAAATCTGGAGGATTACAAAAGGAAACGTGGTCTTATATAGTATAATTAGTGATATTGTTTACTCCTTCAAATTCTAGTGTAAGTAAATTCGAGAGAAATTGGCATTACCAAGTTATACTCGAGAGTCGAGGGTAAAATTTGAAACTCGAGTCTAACGACGGCTCTACCAAATACCCGAGGTTTCATTTCGTGGAACTCGGAGGAGCACGCGACACTAGCATTAGTTAACACTAACATGCCCATTGCCCAACCAACTATGTTATCTACGAGTTTTGCATTTATTGAATTCGATATTACCCGGTTTTCATTTTGTCCGCTCCAGTGCATTGGGTATTCACGGGAGGTAAATACCCCGATTTTTATGGATAATTTTTTGATGGAGATTCGGAATTTCGGTTAATTTGATTAAAAACCTCCCCTTTGTTCAATGTGATTTTGATCAGGGTCATAGGGGAAGATCTTAACTGGACTGCTTCATGCAGTTGGGTTCACCAAATGGGTATCCGTATATCGGTAAAGTTGCCCATTAAGGCTCTTCCTGTAGCTTTAGGATTTCCTAACTACCTCTCTTTCTATCATCCCCGCGGGGGAATACTTTTTGTCAAAAGAAGATGAGTTAAATGTACAATATTATCTGTTTAAAAACCCCATTGCAAGCTAACCCCATTATTATTACAAATTTTATATCATTGGATTTGGGCATGCTAGTGTTAATTAATAACTTATAAGGGATTGATTGGTGTTTTTTTTAGGAAAAATTTTTAAAAATATGTTGTGCTTGAAATGAATACGTTTATGATTTTATCTCATCCTCAGCTAGCTAGATATCATTCTTAATTTAATAGGTAATTTAAATATTCTCTCTAGTACCAGGTACTTACTAATATGTCATTAGATTGAGGAATTACTTGTTTGTCATTTTATATGCAATAATTAATAATTGGTAAATCAGAGGCTCAAAATTCCAAATTGTCTAAATTAGGTAGGTATATATTATATTTGTTGGTATTAACATGTGCATTGTGTATGAATTTCAATTCATTATCCTATCCATGTCTAAATAAAAATACTTAAAATTATCAAATGATACTTGTAAAGGAACAATCGATTATTACGGTATATTTATCTTAATTATATCTTACATAGGTATATTGTATTAAATATTATAGATCTTATCCTTAAAGTATACATTTTATTTCATAATTGTTATCTCATATATGTTTTGTTTAAGTAGTATAATATTAATATATACTAGTACAATTTTAGATATATTTTACCCACCAGGCCACGGATAGATTATCAACATCATACAGATATAAAATACATATATTATAGACCGTAATACCTATAAGTTGGTTAAGAAAACGTTTATAAAATGTAATTCCTATAATTTTAGAATTTAGATGTAGGTACTACAGAGTGATATTCTCTAATTATCTAATATATGTATTGATATATGCGATATATACGAAATAAAGGTTCGAAAAGTCCTGAAAAATTCCATATTTGGTAAATTAATTAACATTTAATTTTTTTTAAATCAAACATGACTAATTATTCCAAATCCCATATACCCCCTACACGAATTTTTAAAATACCTCGCCTAGGAACTATAAACTATAACATTAATCATATATGTAAGTAGCTGTAGACATATTTCAAGTTTAATTTATACTGATTCCAGATCAGTCATCAGATCAAATTAAAACTATCCTGAGTATATCGACAATTTATTTTTATTAAAATTCATATATTTACAGTCAGATTGAAAGGCTTATGAGTTTATCATGCAATTGAATCATGGTTTAATTAGTTTGAGGGGTTCTTATCATATTAGAATTGATAAGCGAATAATATAATAGTAGAAATATAATTGAAAGGGAAAGTGCATGTATTTTTTTGCAATCAATTTTGCAATGTCCTTATTTGGTAGAATTCTCAGGATGAGAGATTCAATTGTGAGCAGGATATAGTCTAATGTGAGCTATGAGTCAGAACAGTTCAACAGACCGGGGAGCCATCATAGATCGGGAGTTCACTTTGGCTTCACCCTCGAACCAAAAGACTTGTCTCAGCACCTCCAAAAAATTATCCAGTTTTTTTTACTCTCCCCCGTGGAAAAGTGTGGGATTTCCCCAAATTGAACCGGAAAAATGGTAAGACTACACTAAACTAACATTTACCATCAAAATCCACAAATTTCTACGATTCCGGCATCAGAAATTTCCAACCGCTTTTTGGTCCCCCAAAATCTCTCAACTTTTGATATATGCATGCGGTGTGTCCTATACACTAAACGCCTATATCTCTCTCTTCTTATATTATTTGCCTGAATTCGGGTATTTCGGTCCATCTCCGAAAAAGACGAGTCGAGAGATACATTTTTAAATTGTATATATTTCCGGCTAAAAGTCGAGTATCTTTTTATTTGAATGGGGAGTTTTACTCAAATTTAAAAATAACTGGGACCGTCACCGATTTTTAACTTTTGATACTAATTTTTGAATTTATTTTAACAGGCATCCGGAGTTACAGTCTCGGACTCCTGTAAAACAACCTATGAAGAGATTAAGAAAGACAAGAAGCATCGCTACGTCGTCTTTTTTATTAGGGATGAAAAGCAAATTGACGTTGAAGTCGTAGGTAAGCTAATTTCCTCTTCGATTCATTTGTTTTAGGAAGAGGATCAAAAAAAGTTAATTTTAGCTTTTGTAGCAAGATTAGAGTGTTTTAAAACACGTAGCTCTGAATGTGTCAAAGAGTATTAGAGAGAGCAAGCGAGCGCTACCAGGAGATTTTGTATTTTTGTTTGAATTCTGATTTCAAATCAACAGCCAAATCTTTCTCCGATCTTCCGGCTAGATAATATTTAAATATTAGGTCAATTTTTCTTATTTTTGGCTACAGGGTAAAAGCCTATACATCTACTTCGTTTATACAGTTGAGAGGAAATCTATTTTTGACATTTCTCAATTGACTTTAACACATTATTATATCGTAGTAGTATGACTGTAGAGTCCGATGCAAAAAAGGCGTTGCCATTTTTGTGCATCCGCGAATATTTTTACAAATGCAATGATGGAGCTGAGAAGGATTAGATTGATATTCTTTACGGATGAATGGGTATACAATCTGTCAATGAGGATCACTTTACGCTCGAGATTCCGGATTACTTTTTTGCCTATGGCTATAGTCTTATGGGATCTTAGATTAGGATTTAAAGGGATTTATAAAATAAATTGAAAGTGCTCTATATTAATGTACTGCTAATTGTTTGGTCAACAGGTGCCCGGGATGCCGCTTATGAACAATTCCTGGAAGATCTACAGAAGGGAGGTAGCGGAGAATGCCGATATGGACTCTTTGATTTTGAGTACACACATCAATGTCAAGGAACCTCATGAGGTACTACTTGAAATTAAATAACTAAAATATTTTAGCATTGATTGATTTTTAATCAATCTACGTCCCTCGGAAAAATCAATAGCAATGACACTGTGACATTGTAGCGTTCAATTTATAATTTGACTCATGGGTTACACAGTTACACTTGAACTCTATTGGAAATTCTCATGCTCTATTTATTTTTATCCCATTAGTCATTCAATCTAATGTTAAAAGTTATCGTACGTACAAACAAATATCAATCTACAATCCATTAGATTCATACATTTGACTCTTTTTATCCCGGAGCTAGTTTGACTGATTTATCCGCGCAATAATATGATAAGATAATGCGTTAATGCGTTCACTTTTAAAATTGAACGATAGGGAATTCAAGTGTCGCATAATTAGTTTATGTAATGAGTCAAATAAAAAGTCACGCCCTAAAATAGAAATGTTGATTTCCTTTGTATAAGATAAGGATATGCAGTATAAGCGCATTTAAAGCAGTATTTGATTCTAAACACCCAATTTAAATTCCTATGAATGAAAAATTAATCCTCATCTTTTTTTTAAATTCTTTCAGGCTTCAAAAAAGCAAAAACTATTTTTGATGTTGTGGTGTCCAGATACTGCCAAAGTCAAGAAGAAGATGTTGTATTCCTCCAGCTTCGATGCACTAAAGAAGTCACTCGTAGGAGTGCAAAAATACATACAGGTTATGTTGGAAATATATTAAAATTCATTTTTCGCTTTGCTACATTTGTTATCTGGATTTTTTTTGCGGTTTTCCTATCATTAAAATGAGTAATTTATGTCTTCTTTTATATAAATCCTTTTTTCTTCTCAAATTGCAATAGGCCACTGATGCGTCTGAGGCGGCCATGGACGCTGTTGAAGAGAAATTAAGAGCCACTGATCGTAACTGAAATGGATCTTGATTTAACACCCCCCAAAAGCTTGTTAAAACAAGAACTCTCCAGTGTATGACTGTATGATTGTCAATCTTCTTAAAGATAAATTCTAATTCTAATAATAATGTCTATTTATATTCAATAATAATTATATATTTAAAAAACAATTAATTTTAAGTAAAATATTCACAGTACATAAATTTAAGCTTATGAGGAGAGCCAAGTATTACTATATTGGATTGAGAAAAATTGTCTTATTTAATGTAAGTAAGCCTGTATTTACATATTACATATATCTCTATGTAAGAGTAAGTGCTCGTATTTAATATAAATGTAATAATTATTCATATTAACATTATTAGGATAGGTAAGTAATACTACTACAATAAGATGAGAGCAAGCCTTTTTTTGATTTGCTGTTTGATTTGAATTTTGAGAAAGTGTTTTTTGATTTTTAAAATGAACAATTAGAAAAATATTGTGGAAGGAGGAGGATCAAGAAATTATTAAATTAAGAATTATATTCATACAAGAAATAGGCTAACTCTAAAATTAAATTTCAAATACATAAAATT
The DNA here is from genome assembly GCA_036507255.1 of Megalothorax incertus. Lineage (NCBI taxonomy): Eukaryota > Metazoa > Arthropoda > Collembola > Neelipleona > Neelidae > Megalothorax > Megalothorax incertus. The sequence continues at coordinate 6,638 of JAAZTK010000735.1, forward strand.
AATACTTTAGAATACTTTTATTCGAGAAATTGAACTGAATTCGGTCTTTTGTGGAAGCTGTGAAGTAATTTAAGGTTTACAACCAATAAATTTCGTAATGATTTCCAAAAAACTCTTTAAAAAGATTTATTTAATTTATATTTATTATCTGTATTTCGAAGTTTGAGTATATTCGGAGGTTTGACATTTGTAATTCTCGTAATAATTAATTTATCTATTCTTTAAAGGTTGCATTGGCTAGTATTGTAGATAGGACTAGGTACATTTCAAGACAAATTGTATTGTTTAAGCTCCTCTCCTGAAATACTCCTTTTAGATATCACGTACTACATACTAGTACCTATAATTATATGTAGGAGAATGAAGAAAAAGCTCAATAACTCTGTAATACGGATACTACAAAAGACAAATGTCTAGAGAAGATCTCCCTAGTCTTTTTAACTTAACACCTCCGCCTTTCTCGAATCTGCAGTTAAAGGGTCTATCAAATATGTATCCATCCCAAAAAATCCCACACACTCGAGAGAGCTGAAAGACCCAAACACGATGAGACCAGAATAACTTGCTCCTTCAGAAATTGGCATAGTCCAAGACCGGCGCAAACTTTACCCGGCTCTTATTCCCACAGGATCCCCGAATTTCCCAAACCCGAGGACCGAGGAGGAGGAGGAGAAGAGATGTGAGAAACGGTTAGCCGGCTCTTTGCAAAATTTTAGTTTAGTTCGAGCTGTGCATTCACTTACAGCAATGCAGTTTACCCGGATAACTCTTGAGGTGCCTTAGCTTGAAGCCTTGTATAAGGCATTATAAAGTTGTAATAAAGGGGGCAAATAAATTCAGGGGGAAATTGCCCCAGTGTTCATCTCTGAAAGCTTGAATCAAAATTGAAAGTTCCAAGCTTTCAAATAATATTAAAGTTTAAAGAGACGCTTGCCAAACTTGACGTTCTTAGACCTATAATATCTGAAAGTTAGAACCTACTCGTTAACAAGATCTGGAATCAAAATATCAGATTCAAGTAGCTTGTAGATTTTGAAATGATTTAGTAATGTAAATAATATCAACTTGGACTCTACCTATCTTAGTGGCTTGTTTGTCATATCAAGTTCTAATGGTGAAATCAGTTAAGTGGTTCTACTAATAGTAATCCTATAAAAGCCTTAATTGAGCAGTTTGAGCCATGGCTGATGCGGAAGCAAGCTCGGAGCAGGATGACGTCTCATTCTTGAGAACGGTAAAATGTCATTTAGATTGTGTTTATCAAATGATAGAACTACTGGTCCTTTAGTGGACATACCTAGAACATTTCCTTAATACGAGTATTGCTACTAGTATTCGTTGATGATGCCTTTTACATATTCAATTTGGAAGATTTAAAAAGATTTCTCATTCTTTACGAGTATTCATTCATATAATATCTACAATGAATTGTGTATGCTAAACTGTGGGTACCTAAAGGTTTTGAATGTATTGTATCCCAATGTTTTCCCAATTGCAATAGCATTTTTTTTACTACGAGTATCCGTCTAGAAAATGGAAATATAAAACATAGGAATATGTATTTGTCTGAAAATTGCATAAAGATTTGAGTATGAGTTCAAATAACTAGAACAGAGTACATTTGGCGAGCATTTGGGATTATTCTGTAGTAGTAAGTACCAAACTTACAATTAACAGAGAGAGCAAAGCTTGCAAAAGTATTCGGCCAAAATGTATTGGCATTTTGGTTCTTTCTCGCTTAAAGCCTTAATGGCTTAATCACCTCCTATTTCCAAAAATTCCAATAGTTCCAATCCCTTATGAAATACCTCCTGTCTGAAAGGATTTGATGAACTGATTTAAAGGGAAGAAATTCTGTAAATTGATCGTAAATCAACGCCAGTTCATTTGACCCATTTCCTCAAATTCAGCTCAGGTGCACATACAGCCTATAGGTAAGTACTATTGTATAGGCTATACGGGACATATGCACTTTATGGATTTGGCGTCTTGTGAATTTTAAGCAACCTATTAAAGATACGAGGTTACGAGCACCCAGGGTCGGACCTAGGGGATATTGAATAAATATTAAAGACCAAACGATAGGGATTGTGAGCAAAAAAAATATCTGAATGCACTGGAAAATATGAATACATGTGATATTGAATTAGCAAATGCACTTGCATTACATTTCTCATATTTCCTCTGCAAATCTCAAGATCCAACAATTCTTACTTCCTCTGCAAAGTGCATTAATGTACAAGTTCATAGCGTCCATACATATGTATGGAGTATATCTGTAAATCAAGGAGATGGGAAAAGTACCTAATATAAACGTATACCACGATACAAAGAGGATGTGAAAGATATAAGAGGTTTAGCAGCTGACTACATGACTTCCAAGTTCCCCTGCTCAAACATCCAGAGATATGCCGACTAATTTTAGAATAACTAGTTCAATGACTTGAGGGGAGATATAGGAATGCCTCCTGCTCTGAGGAGGGGAAATATGCCTTAAAGTTAAGAATATTCTTTGTCTTTGTAAAAAAGAGCATACATTGCAGATATTACTATTAGTAGAACCCACAAGAGTAGAATTAAATTAAAGCATGTTTAGGTTTGAACGCTGCCCGAGAGAACAGATTCGAAATTCGAATACTACTTATAAAACACACAATTACCATTCCTTCTATTCCTCCTTGGGCTTCCAATCTCAATGAATTAAATATTTACCACTCGGCTCGAACTCATATCCTTCCGATGATTAGGTAGGGTACTTTTAAATTTTTAATGCAAAATTTCAATTTATGAAAATAGGAAGACAATGTGTGCCTATCCTGTACAGCTACTGGGGAAAGAGTATGCTTGGCCGCAGAAGGATTTGGAAATAGGCATTGCTTCTTGGAAAACATCGCAGATAAAGTATATATCAAATTGAACTTTTTGGGCCCTTGAATGGAAATAAATGAAAAATTTAAAAATCCATTTAGAATAATCCTCCTGACCTATCGCAATGCGTGTTTGTAATCGAGCAGGCTCTCTCAGTTCGAGCCCTTCAAGGTAAAATATTATGAATACCGATCATACGAGTATTGTATTGTAGTATCTATAATCTCGTAGATAGTAGAAATGAATCATTTAGATTTAAAATTAAAATATCACATCTTTTCCTTCAAAAGAGCTTGTCACCGCCGCTGCTGGGGAATCGGTAAGCATATTTTTACTCTTAACCAGTTTTAAAAATATAGTATGGAATGACTGATTATTTGGATTTGGTTTGAATAATGAATTCCATTATTTTGAAATGGTTTTACGTGAGAAATAAAAGATTGCTGATAGATATATAAAATATGTATAGATTTAGGAAATTATTTGTCATTTGTACAATTTTCAGGGAAATGAGTCGGTAGTAAGTTTCCTTTATAATAAATCTCTGTTGGAAGATCAAAAGATGTAAGGTGAAATAAAAAATATGATAATGTATAGGCTTTCACACTTGTAGAGATTTTAATAGTCATTTGCGTACAATACTCTTGTTAATACCACATAATAATTTATCTGTAGTACAATACTTATGCTTTGCTTCCTAAAATAAAATAAAATATATTCTCATTATTTTCAAAGTTTGCTTTTAAGAAATATGATTACCCGGACATGCTTAAGCATCATTATGTAATGTCCTATTGTATTGTATATCTACTTGCAATTTTACAAACAGAGTTGTTAAATATCTTATACAATATAAGAAAATGATTTTTGATATAATATTATATGCGTAATGCGTATACGAATATTTTACTCATTTCGATTTTCGAACTTTAATTTTTGTTCATTTTCCCCCTCCCTCCCTGTGGCCCCTACCCACAATTATCAATTATGATAATTCAAACTTTCAATTGGAATTGAAATGATTTCAAAGGTTCAGTATTTTTAGATTTCTCCTTGAATTGTGGTAGATAGGTACCGATAATTCCTAAGTACTACAATAGTACAATAGTACAGATACTTGCCGATATTCCTTAATTGTAAAAAAGCGATTAGTACGAATACGCGATAGATACGAATTTCGAATTCGTACCTGAAATAATAGTTCCATATATGATCAGACCTGTTACGCTAGTCTATCCGTATTAGGTAATTATATTTGTACTACTATCAGTAGTTGATACTATCATACTACATATTTGATATCTGTAATCTGCATAATTTATTTGCATTAAAAAATTGGTACTCCTATAGACTCCTAGAGGATTTATGTAAACTCATATCTCGTACATAAAAAGTTCTACTATATTCGTACCTATGTGCTATAATACTGTACTATAATAGTTACTCGTACCTACTGCTAAAATTTAATACGATACTTACTTGTAATACATTAATTATATATAAAACATTAATTAATCTCAAAATGTAACTACTGAACTGACTAAAGATTTTAGTACAATCTATTCTAACAGATTCATCCAATTACTCTTTTTTCCCTTCTACTAGGATTTCAAAAGTTTAATATATTTCTTATAAATTAAAGGGCAAAGGAACTGGGTCAGGTCATAGGACACTTCTATACGGAAATGCAATCCTTCTCAGACATCAAAATTCAAATATGGTCAGTTAGTCAGACTTTCACTTTCCCATTACTTAATTAAATCCTTACTTTTTCTGAGAGCAGTATCTCGCCTGTCTTTCTACAAGTTCATCAAATGACAAACTTGCGTTCGATGTTGGTCTGCAGGACCATTCAAAAGGTTTGTAGTACCCTGTAAAGATAGCATTGAAATCTAGATTATCCGTATTCCATATACTCATAAGTATGTACTTTCTCACTATTCTAATCTCTATTATATCTCTAGGAGAAGCATGTTGGTGGACTCTTCACCCAGGTTAATAATAATATATGACATATGTAGTGTTTGATAGTAGTACGAGTATCAAAGTTGTAGGATTCGTAAAGTTTAAAATGGGATTCAATGAAACTTTCATTTAGCCTCAAAACAACGATCTGAGGGAGAGAAAGTTCGGGTAGGGGACGATTTGATTTTAGTTTCTGTTGCCACTGAGCGATACCTTGTAAGTAATTATACTCGCTATATAAAATGATAAATTACTTATTCACGCTTACTTTCACGAATAGCATACAACGAAGCAAAATGATATTTCCATTGTAAATGCTTCTTTTCATGGAACACAATGGTCTGTTCAACCATTTGGAACCGGGTTATCCCGAGTTAAGAATGTGGGTGAGTTAATTCAGGTCAAATTCAATATTAACTGCTACTGTATAACATGAGTAGGTATTGTAGAATACGGATATTAAATTTTTAAGTTGACTCGAAATATAAAAAATATAGTAAAAATACATTCATAAATCATAACTTTCACTCTTTGGGGAGAAAGTTCGTGTTTTCACCTTGTGTGTTCTTGTAATTAATTTATCTAATACTTTCTAAGGCTTTGTATTTGGAGGAGATGTCTTGAGATTCTTTCATGGTGGAGATGAATGTCTTACAATCCCTGCAAATTGGTCCGCCGATTCTGCAGAGTTAAAGTAAAATAGATCTCACATTGTAGCATAAGTAATTTGAAGACAAATATATTAATCCTGAAAGTCATTCCGCATTTTCCTAGCATCGTGACATATGAAGGAGGAAATGTTGTAAATCAAGCACGATCTTTGTGGAGATTAGAACTGGCCAGGACTAAATGGAGTGGAGGCTTTATTAATTACATGCACCCTTTAAGGTAGGATTTATCCAGATTGGAATTCGAAAAAGCATTGAATTTGAGAAATAATTAAAACTTTTTTATACGACTAGAATAAAGCATATCACTTCCGGGAGGTAATTACCTAGTTGTTCAAACCAGTTTACGATTCTTGGCTCATACTACAAAATTAATTCAATTTTAATGATTTTTCCCATTAGATATCTCGGAGTAAATGAAAACAAAGAGCTATGCCTAATACACAGGTATAACTTTCACTTTTAGATTTCCTCGTTTATCTAATGCGTTATTTTAAATCAAATAGGAATGATTCTACAATGGGTAAGCTGATTAAAATCAAACCAATTAAAAAATCGATAATTATGAATTTTCTTTAAGCCTTAACATCATTTTGGCTAAGGTAAGATAATAAGATTTTGATTGAAAGACATCATTACAAAAAAATTCATTTAGGCCTGAAAAAGACGATGAGATGAAAGCTTTAGAAGACAAAGATTTAGAGGTCATTGGGACTCCTGTAATCAAATACGGAGACAGCTTTGTTATACTCCAACATAGCGATACGGGACTTTGGGTTTCTTACAAAGTAATGAGCTTTCCCCACCCTCCCTTAACGTTTATATTAGTAATATTTAAAATACCTTTAATTATATCTAGTCTTACGAGACAAAGAAAAAAGGAGTTGGAAGAGTTGAGGAGAAGCAAGTGGTTCTTCACGAGGAGGGGAAAATGGACGACGGTTTGGTGTTCAGCCGAAGTCAAGAGGAAGAAAGCAGGTATACAAAATCCCAAAATGATTTATATCTTGATTCCTAGAACAGAGAAAGTTTTTGAATTAACGTGTCTTGTGATAAGGATTTTCATATTTGGAGAAAGTTGTTACATGAAGTTATTAATAAAATTAAATTATAGGACTGCTCGAGTCATTCGCAAATGCTCATCTTTATTTACTCGGTTTATAAAGTAAGCAAAAGCTCCTTTAAATAATCTCCTTTTTAAATAAAACATGAACGGATATTGAATTTTTTTTAAATTTTTTATTTATTTTCTCCAGAGGATTAGAGACATTGAATGTCAACCGTCGGAAATCTGTATTCTTCAAGTCTGTGAATTTAAATGAAATGATCATGTGCCTAGAGGATTTAATAAACTATTTTGCTCAACCTGAGGACGATATCGGTATGTACAAAATAGAGTTTACTTCAAATATGCAGTCTGCATTTCAAATATAAATGCACTCATTCTTTTATATTATCCTGGCCCACTTTCCATTTTATCTCGTTATCTCTAACCCCTGGGTATCCTTTTATATATTCAAATGCTTTCATTTCATTTATTTGAACCTGATTAAACCGAACATACCTGCATAGCTTATGAAATGCACTTTCTCTTATCGAGCGGATCTGCCTTTAATATACGTGTTCTCATTTCCAGAGCATGAGGAGAAACAGAACAGGCTTAGAGCACTGCGAAATCGGCAGGATTTGTTTCAAGAGGAGGGAATACTCTATCTTCTCCTGGACGCAATCGATCGGATTAATACAATAAGTTCTCAAGGTTGCTCACCTTTCTCCTACTTTCACTTTTAGGGGTTTTATATTTCGCTTTACATTCAGGTCATCTAGTTACATTGGCTTCGGAGGAAACTGGCCAATCTTGGGATGATATTTCAGGGTTTTTATATCAGCTCCTTGCTGCTATTATCAAAGGGAATCACACAAATTGTGCTCAATTTGCCAACGCAAATCGGCTCAACTGGCTCTTCTCTCGACTTGGATCCCAAGCCTCAGGGGAAGGGACAGGTATATTAAATCCAGCTGCAAATATGCCCAAATTTTTGATAATTTAATTATCTAGGAATGTTGGACGTACTGCACTGTGTTCTAATTGATTCACCCGAGGCGTTGAATATGATGAGGGTATGATTTTGATATAGAATTTGAAATGATGGCTCCATTATGGATTATTTCCAGGAAGAACATATTAAAGTTATTATTTCTTTGCTGGAAAAACACGGGAGAGGCAAGATGAGACAAATTTATAGGGGCTGGATCTCAATTAATTCTTATTTCTGTTTTTAGATCCAAAAGTTCTTGATGTCTTATGCTCACTCTGCGTCGGAAATGGAGTAGCTGTAAGTTTTATTTGAATTTAAGCAAATATTATTGCAAACATTTGGAAATTATTACTATTAGGTTCGCTCGTCTCAAAATAATATTTGTGATTACTTACTCCCGGGGAAAAATCTCCTACTTCATACTCAACTTGTGGACCACGTAGGGAGTGTGCGACCAAACATATTTGTAGGGAAAGTCGAAGGATCTGCAATGTATGACAAATGGTACTTTGAAGTGACTCTGGATCATATTGAACAAACAACGCATATGCTTCCACATCTACGAATTGGCTGGGGGAATACTGCAGGGTATAAATTAGCTTTAATTTCTAATTGGTATAGAGGCATAATTTATAATCAATGATCATATATCAGATACGTTCCCTATCCTGGAGGCGGAGAGAAATGGGGCGGGAATGGAGTTGGGGATGATTTGTATTCTTATGGATTTGATGGAGCTTATCTTTGGACAGGTCAATAATGCAATAATGGCTATAGATAAAGTATTAACTTTGTTTTTCATAGGAGGAAGAAGTACATGTGTTGTACCGGGGTCCGCTGAACCATTTATTCGGAAGGGTGATGTAATCGGTTGCTCCATCAATCTATCCGTCCCTATGATTAACTTTTTTTTCAATGGAGTCAAAATCAGAGGAGCTTTTAAGAATTTTAACCTTGATGGCATGTTTTTTCCTGTTGTGAGTATGTCAGCAAAAGTCAGGTAATGAATAAAAGCACTATATGTATAACCTTTTGCAGTCATCATACTGATATAACCGATTAATTTATTATTCAGTTGCCGATTTCTATTTGGAGGAGATCAGGGAAGATTGAAATTCCCTACGCCAGATCAACATTCGCCTCTCTTTGAATGTCTGCAGCCGAATCAAATTATTAAAATTGATCCATGTTTTTATTTTGGGGATTTAGGGAAAGGTTACTTTCTCTTTCTCAAATTTAAATTTCTATATTTAAATAAACTTTTTCTTCCAGGAACATTGGCAGGTCCCTTGTTTATCGAGGATGACACGGCGTTTGTACCGAAACCGGTTGACATTGCTGAAGTAGGTCACGTTTAAAATTTCATTCCGTTTTATAATATTTCTCTCGTTTAAAGGTTAACCTTCCAGCCTATGTTGAGAGTATAAGGGAAAAGTTAGCAGGTAAAGTTTATCAGATATCTCTAGAGTATTACGAGTACATCATCAGTACGGTGTAAATTGTTTGCAATTGTAAATTAAATAGAAAATATTCACGAAATGTGGGCTGTAAATAAGATTGAAGCTGGATGGATGTGGGGTGAATATCGAGACGATTATGATAAATATCACCCATGTCTTACACCATTTGAGAGACTTCCGGTTGCAGAGAAATCTTTTGGTAAATATATAAACCCTAACTAAAATCCCGATGTGGCTTAACTAAATTTAATATGCGTCAAACTTACCCAATAGATATTCAACTTGCTCAACAAACATTAAAGTAAGAGAAAGTTATGCGCCTTTTTTGACTACTTAATTTGTGATAACCTCTTTGTTTAGGACAATTATCGCATTGGGGTATCACATTTCCCTTGACAAGCCACCTGCAAGAATCAAGATGGTAATCTAAAGAAAGCTAACTTTCTATTCTTTAACTTTCACTTTTATATAGGTGAGGCTTCCAAATGATCCCTTCCTACAACCAAACGGCTATAAGCCAGCTCCGTTGGATCTGAGCGCAATCTCTCTTTCCCCAAAATTAGAGGAATTGATAGGTATTGTTGATTTACCTATTCTAAATATGTATGCTTAGAATTTAATTGAAATCTTCAAATATTTAGAGAAACTCGCTGAAAATACGTAAATTTTATCATCAATTTTAATACATACGAGCAATAGTGGTCTTCGGATATTTCCCCTAACTAATTATCCATAACTAACTCTTTCTAGGCATAATATTTGGGCGTGTGAAAGGATCCTTGAAGGTTGATTTTTAAAAATCAATTTTAATCATTTCGGAAATGCAATTTTTCTTATATTATAGGATGGACATATGGGCTTAATGAAGATCCAGAATTTAAAAGAAGTCCTCATCTGGTTCTTTATACCAACGTAGATGAAGCTATTAAAATTGCCAATTGGTTAGATTTACCTATTTCATATTAAATTAATCAAGATTCACCATAAATTATTCTATTAATCAAATTAATAGGGACACGGCTAGCGAAATGGTGAGAACTTTGTTAGTCTACGGATATATCCTAGAACCCCCAGCCGGAGAAGCCCAAGAATGTATGTTAATTGATCTTGATTTCTTTCAGGATCTAAAAATCTCTTTAAAATATCTAGTGGTTCTAGCCGAAGGAGAAGATAAAGGTGGCTTTCACGATTACCGCACGTATAGGGCTGAAAAAACTTATGCAGTTACTTCCGGAAAATGGTAAATGTCTTTAAAAATTTCGAGCTCTTAAAACGAGGATGTTTTAAAGGTATTTTGAATGCGAAATTTTAACTGGTGGCCCTATGCGAGTTGGCTGGGCTAGAGTTGATGCCAAGCCTGGATGTCAATTGGGAAGTGACGAAAAATCTTGGGCATTTGATGGCTTTAATGTAAGTGCAAATAAATATGCATGCCTTACTTACTTTGTATAACTATCATTATGGGGCTAGGCGAGGGAAATTCTAAATTAGTCGAATTATGTTTCAATGATTAATGCCTATAATTTAGTGTAATAGGGTTACGCAAAATATTGAGACCAAATTTGGGAGTGGAAGGAGTTGGTCAGGTGGAGATGTCATTGGATTATTCCTAGATATTGAAAACAGAGCAATGAGTGAAATAGTGTAATAGGATTACGCAAAATATTGAGACCAAATTTGGGAGTGGAAGGAGTTGGTCAGGTGGAGATGTCATTGGATTATTCCTAGATATTGAAAACAGAGCAATGAGTGAGTTTGTGAAATACTTGTATTTTGCAAATGCATCATTTTTCTTGTCGTCTTTTTCCCCCTATTTTCTGCACAAAAAATTATTCACTTTTGTGATGTTTCTCTTGCATTGTAAATATATCCCTGTACAAGTATATCGTAATTTCTTCAATATATCTACAATAGATTTATGATATGTCTTGAAAAAAAACAAATACTCAATTGATCAAAACTATACAAATAGGCATAATAAAACATATATGGAAGCTATGAAAGTGTACCGATATACCAATATTGTAAATATTTCCATTACAAATACCAATATCAAAGTTTCACATGCACATTTACTCTTTGATTTAAAGGAAGAGAAAATATCCGGAGGGGCCGGGGAAACATACGGAAGAGTATGGCAGGTCGGAGATGTTGTCGGAGTGTTACTTGATTT
>JAAZTK010000736.1:0-17807 GCA_036507255.1 Megalothorax incertus
AAAAGGAAAGACGATCATAGTGAATTATAACGGTAGTTAATTTTATAAACATTCTTGAGTATTCTTCTCTGGAGGAATCCTTTAATTTAAATTAATTGGTTTAAAATCCATCAAGTCAGAAGAAATTGTCTAACGTTTTTTTCTATTCTATTTGCACAACAATATTACGAATTTACGAGTATTGTAATTTATTTGAATTCTCACCCAGTTTTACTACAATCCATTTCATGTGTACTACTACTACTGTACAGTCTTCTATACTGTAAATATTAAATATTTGACATGTAACAAAAAAGGAGAATTTAAAAAGAAGCATAATTAATGTGATATTACATATGTATATTAATATTATGATAAAAACCCAAAAGCTCCAATATATATAATTTATTTATCATTGTAATTTTGCTTTAATTAGGTTTAACTTTACTACATTATTTTATATCATCAGATTTCATTATTAATGGATTAATCCTAAGTTCTATTGTGTGAGTGTCGTTCGTATATGAAAACGGACTGAGAATCTTAAGAATGTGATTTAATTATAAAATAATGGTAAAATTGTGCGTTTAAATTATTTAAAATGCAATGTATATTTCAGTTAAACTTATATAAATTAATTATTACATTTTAATTTATTTATCAAAATATACGAGTCATTTCTCCGAATTTGTATGTTTATTTTCAGGCATTGGTGAATGGTGTTTATAATGAATTGATTAGATTACAATAAACTTAATTACTCAATTTAAAATTTGTCTTTTAATTTAAAAAAATAATTAAATCCAAGCTTTAAAACCGTTTCCGAAAGAAGCTTTAATGCTATGCACAATATTAGGCAATAGCTAGTGCGCATTTATTCAAAAAACCACTTGTTGATCTTCGAGTTTTGTTTTGACATTTCTTAAGCCTTTATTTCAAGTATTTAATTTGAACATCACATAATTATACTTTTTTTTGCATATTTTGTTACCTTTAATCTATTTAATTTTACTTGGACCGGACCATCAATCAAATTGTCATAAAATGTTTGAATTTTGAGTTTAAAACAACTTATTTTATTTTTGTTTATATTAATTATGCCACTCAAATTATTGAAAAAGTCCAGCAAAGATCAATATAGCGGTAAGTGCTATAATATATTAGCTAATTAATAATGTACTTTTGGTGACATATAATAATCCAAGCTTTACTTAAAATTTTTAGTTGTCTCAAAATCTGTATTTGTCATCGCTGTTGAATTGCTGGACAATGGGGTAAGAGTCTCACGTAGTAAATAGCCAATTACTTCATTATATTGCTTGCTAATTACTAATTAGCTTATTGATTTATTTACTTTCAGACTCTAGAATGTACCCTGGACTCTGACTCTCTGGGAAGAGACTGCCTGCTTAACATAGCACAAAGGCTTGGGCTCCACCAGGTTTGTCAATAATTTTTGATTGAAATCAAACAGTTTAAAACTAAATTGACGATTAATATTCAGCCTGAGTTCTTTGGGCTGAAATATATCAGTCGTGGAGTACCGCCGAGAGAACGATGGGTGGAATTGGAAAAGCCATTGAAAAAACAATTGGATAAGGATGCGCAGGATGTCAATTCTCTGTCACTGGGGGTGATGATATACGTGTCTGATGTCAATCTCCTGAAAGATGAAATGGCGAGGTATTTTTGCGTTAATCAATTTGCAATCGAATCCTGGTATTTATATCCAATTTTTTTTAGGTATCATTACTTTCTTCAATTAAAAAGCGATGTTATAGATGGAAAATTAAACGTTACAATTGATCAAGCCATTTCTCTGGCTGCTTACAGGTATTTTTGTCATTTTCAGAACTTTATTAATTTAATTAAATTCTAATTTCTAGCCTCCAGGCAGAATTTGGCGATTTTAACGCTGAAAGGTAAACGATTTCTCAATTCCCCGAAAGTGCCAAAACTTAATATTTCATTTCACAGACACACGATTGAATATCTGAAAGAATTTGCTATACTTCCAAAGGTATTTTTAAAATTCAGGATAATTTATAATCAAGTTTGATTTAATTTTACGCCTAATCATTAGGATTTGACACTCGTGGATAAATATATTGAGATTAATGTGGAGACTCTCTACGAAATATTAGTGCAACAATACCGGAATTTGAACGGATTTCCACCTCCTTTGTCTGAGATTTATTATATTATGGTAGTGCTAGTACAATACATTTATTTGCAAATTAAATATTAATACAATCTCAAAATATTTTGTAGTTCGCTCAACAACTTGATGGCTACGGGCAAGATAATTTCGGGAATGGAAAGGACGAAGCGGGGAATGAAATAATCCTTTGCGTTTCAATCAAAGGGATTTATATCCGACGAAGAGATTGGACGCATATTGCATCATTTCGGTAAAAGCTCTATATTTTATATTTATAAATCATAGTACAATTCAATGTGTCTTTTTCCAGTTGGAATGATATTAAAACGGTCTCAAGAAACAAAGGGATATTTATCATTGAGACTGAGCAGTCGAATCGAACCCTAAAGTATCATTTCCCGGATCCAGAGATTGCAAAGTATATTCGAAAAATCTGTCTGCTTCAAAACAACTTTTTCCGAGAGAATATGGACCGTGAGAATGCAAGTGAGACTCAAAAGGGAAAGCAGCATCGCTTGGTAAATTGCATTAATTTTTTTTGCAAATTTTACTATTTTTACATTTCTTTACTTTAGCCTGAAGGTGTATACTCTTGTTCCACTTTAAACTTACGAGGAATAACTGAAAACAATCCAAATTCAGCCAAATTCAAGCAAAACCTTCGCCCAAGCCTTACAAATCTCCCCACAAGTAAAGGGGATATGCTTGAAAATGCAATTCGTCAAAATCTACTCTCCCTACATCCTTCCCTTTCAGAATTCCATCACATTCAAGGCGGAGCTTCCGCTTCTTCTTCAACAACTAATTTAAATGGGGGATCTTACACTTTCAATTCAGGCCTTGAAGAATCTACTTCTTCCAATACCAATTTATCACAGCTTACCTTCCCTAAAAATTTCATTTTTCCACCTCAAGGAGAAGGCCAAAGTTCTTATACGCATTCTCAAGTAATGAGTTTTTCCGAATACCAAAAGGCAAAATATCCTCAAGGTCCCCTTCCAAATCATATTAATTCTTCAAACCCTCATTTGAATAACCCCGAGAATAAACAAGCCATGAACTATGTTACAAAACAATCTTTATTGCCACCGTATCGTGCAACCCCAGATTATGAGACTGCAATTTCGAGGAAATACGGCCCTGATGGACCACAATATTATTATGAGAATGAATATGAGGAGGAACCAATCTACCAAAATGAACTTGTATCACAGATTAATTCGTTAGACCTACGGGGTAATGAAAAGGCCAGATAAAGATACTCAGGATCAACCTCAGTATATGAATACTCTATATAATCCACCTCCACCTTATTCAAAACCGCCTGGTACGAGTAATAAAAATCATATCCTTTCAACATTTGAATTTCTTCCCCCTTCTACATCTACAACGCTTAAAGCTACGCCTACAAACTCTGGAGGAGAAGGATTTCAGAATTTTGGGAGTGGATTTAAGGCTGGAAATAGATTTTATCGAAGTTTTGAGAATTATAATCGAAATAATCCACCTCCAATGGATTATAATTGCAATCCTCCATTGGCACGGATGGGGGAAAGGGGAGAGGAAAATAGAGGGGAAGAGGTGAAGCCAAAGGGGAATGTACAGATCTCAAAGGTGGAGGATGAGGATGAAGAGATTGTAGAAATCACAATTTGAAACCAGTAGGATTTTAGAGTTTAGAGTGCTCATTATTTTAACGAGAAATGCAATATACAAGTATTTGTGATTTAAGATGTAATAATATTATTGAACATATAGGAATATAATTATTAATTACAAGGGGTACTCAAAGCCATCGTTAACCATCAGTAAATCGCTTTATTTTAATAACTTGAGACTATTTTAAATTGTATTTATAAAGTAAACGTACATCAAATTATCAAATGTACATTTGTTTTATAGCATAGCTTTTTATTTGTATTAAGTTTAATTTTAATTATTAACTTTATATTGGACAATACCTCCCACAAGAAACAACAGTATTTTAAATACAATATTTTAACAATCATCGATTCATCATTGTAAATTAAAGATATTTTTACATGCAAAAAAAAGACTGACCCTAAAAAATTCAAATAAAAGATTTTATTTTAAAGATACTCCAAGAAAAACATTTGTATTTCGTACAAATCACAACGCAATTATTTTTTTCGCCGTGCAATGACTAGGGAAGAATTAAATCAAAGATTGATTGAAATAGGTGTCACAAATATCTAAATCATATAAGTAGGAGGCTAGGTACATGCAATAATCAATTGCAAAGCCTTTGGCATATTACGAATCGAATTATGATACTAAAGTCTAAAGATAACAAATTAACAATGTATAAAATGCTATATTTGTGGATATCTAATCCTAAAAAGAATTACATGTCTTCTTACGCATACAGATTCCTCATTTAATTTATATTTTATACAATATCGTAACTCGTAAGATAGATAGGATCGTAAAAAAATGCTAAATATTTTTGCACGCGTTAATTGTTCTTTTTGGATTTTATAGACTTTTGTCCATCTTTCTTACTAGCTCCACTTCCACCCCCAAAAAATGAAGTTAACATTTCACTCATTTCTGGCATTTCGTATTTAGGGAGAGAAACGTTTTCCATCTCCTTTCTCGTTTCTGGGTCATTCATCATCTTGGGCAATAAGACCTGAAAATGTCCAAGGATAAATTAAGAATTAAATTACGCTTTTAAAAATTACGAAAAAAGACATACAATTAGGATGAGTGGAAGGACCATCATTAGGACCATTGGAGACATTAGAACGTCAGTGATACGCCATTGCTCTCGAACTTGGAAATATCGATGGAGGCCGAGTGGAGCAAGCCTCAGGGGGTAGGGAATGTGAGTGACAGCATTGGGCTGCAAATGATTGACTTTCCTTGCTCGTACCTTTCCTTTTGATGTGATGTCAACTCGGACAGGCTCAAATGCAAATTGAGGGTTAACTGCCTCCACGATATAGGAGCCTGGTCCAATCCCATTGACGAAGAAGCTCCTACGAATCAAAAATAATTATCAAATGAAAAATTCAAAAATGATGGACATGATTAAATAAAAATATATACCCATCTTCGTTGAGAAATCCTATATGCTCTCCCCCGTTCAAAAGAACTTGTGTTGAACTTAACCAATCATTATTATTGACCACATAAGTAGGTGGAATGACACGCTTGTCAGGGGCAGAAATCTTTCCCTCAATTGAGAACCATCCGGGTAATTTATCCGAATTAACTTCTGAACTTTGATATCCCTTCAATAAAGACAGGAAGAGGATCAGAGTTGATGAGATCCACTTCATTTTGTGATCTGTAAATAAATGGCGAATATTAATTAATTGATTTGAAATTGAATTGTAATTCTAAATGAACTTACATTTATAATTTTAATTAATTAGTGAACCAGGAAATCCCTTTATGTTGAATTCCCTATGTCTCGTTTCAACTCCTTTTTTAATTGCTTATTTTTGCACTTTTATAATTTTTATATATCACTGACTATTGCTCCAATGAGAAAGAATTCCAATCTAATTATAATTAACTTTAATTAGCTTAAATTAATTAATCTAATCAAAAGTTTTTCAAGGATTAAAAAATTTTTTAAAGTGAATTGCTTTTAATTCAAACATACCCCTATTGAGTACAGCCTTTATACGCGTATTGAACGTTTTGAAACTGCATCAGCTTTTATTTTTAATTTATTTATTAAATTCTTTTTTTAATCATATTCATTTACATAAGTTTTTAAGCGTATCGTATATTTATCATTTTTAAGGTAGGTATAATTTTTTTTAATTTATAAAAGTCCTTGCGATATTATTCAATACATTTGTAGCTTCATAATTAATCCAGACTTGCATTTCGATTGAACTTGTAACAGTTTAGCTAATTAAATTAATTTACAAAAGTTCCTAGCCCCCCTTTATTTATCCATTATCTAAAAATACCTATCTTAATTAGACCAGCAAATTAAATAATAATTAATTTAATTAGTACCTAAATAAATACTATAATTAATTAATGCGGATAGACTCCGATCATTTATAGGTATATTCCGTATCTAAATTTCTAAAATCTAATTATTTCAGAATTAAAATTTATAAATAATGTATACATTAGTTGATAATTATAAATATACCGTAATTCGATTTGTAAATTAAATAATTGGCATGAATTGATATAACTTTACTATTTACATTTTACAGTAAGTGGAAATTGCACGTTGGAGCCTGATCGAGTCTAATAACTTATTATTAACAAGTATTAAATATACCCTTAAAAATCGGTACAATATCAAAAATTATCACACTCTCCTCACCGTCCTCAGCCCTCAAATTACAATCTAATCAGAATCTACACATTTCTCGGATGCGTCTGTATTATTCACCTTCAATTTAACGGACATTTTAAATAGTTAATAAAAATTAATAAAAAAAGGTTTCATTCCAGGACATAAGCAGAAAAAAAATCTGAGATCATTTTAAAAATTTCAAAGAATTTTTTTAAAGATCGGTTAGCTGTTCTTCTTCTTGACTCGGTTCTGTTGTGCTCAGTCCAGGTGTGGACTGAGAAGTCGGCCTAGAATTCGAGGTGGAAGGTTCTATAGATGACTCCAAATCCTCCTCCTCCTTTTGACTTTCTTCTTCTTCCTTGCCTTTATCTGAATCCCTATCCACCCCCAAGTTCTTGGTCAAATTCTCAATACATCCTAATATAAGCGCGAGCAGATCCTTTGATATAAGATCCTTGTGATTTAAACTTCCCTCAGGGCTACTCGAGCCACCAACCGATAGATCTTCAAGTGATCCAGAACCAGTCGTTTCCTCGCTACTTTGTTCATCCTCCACCTTTCGCTTCTTTGTGGGAGCTACTCAATTAAAAAACATTAATTTCCATCCATTAATCTTTCCAAACCACTTACTTTCTGTAGATGTACAAGAACTTGTAGTAGAACTAGACGCAGATGAAGTAGGCGAAGTCGAAGGAAAGTTCTTTTGCTTCATAAGCCATTCAATATAAGTCTGGAGAGAATTCACAGTGTTCTTTACAAGAGCCATTGAAGGTGCAGGTGGGTCCAGTTTTCGGAAATTCAGAGTAGGTGGAAGAAGGTAGAAGAGCGATAGTGTTTTTACATCTCCCAAAAGTTGGATGGCAAACGAAGCTACATCTTTACTCTGCTTTTTCACAAGCGCTTGAATCTCTTTCACGATATTACTCAAAACTTTAAGAATCCCCTCGTCTTTGGCAAGTGAATCAAATATCTAAAAAAATATATACCAATTTTAAATACCTAATTCGAATTTTTTGATTCATTCAACACTCACCTTTCCCATAAATGTAAATACAAAGTTGAAAATGATGAGATTTGTAAGGGATGTCCGCTCCTCTTTGATTGTATACTCGATATACTCTTTGAAATATGGTGAGCTTACGAGCATTGCCAAATATTTACGATCCAGGCTCTAAAAATTTAATAAATTTTATTTAAAACATTGAAAAATTCAAAAACCCACTTGAAAAACTTACAGGTGTATTATAGACTTCAATCCAAAGTTTGGGGAAATAGATAAATTTCAATGGAGCCACTTCATAGCCAATCATTGCTGAAATTAGGATCAACTCTTGAGATACACAATCCTTCATAAATGCAACCCGACAAAGGAGATCAATATACACATGATATTGATTGTAAAAATCACTCAGCTGTCGATCATAATCCTCATCAGTCCCACGCTCTCGGATAGCCAGTGGCATTGCCATTTGAAGGATAGGTTTTGGTGGTCGGAGCCCACTTTTCATAGGTATACCAAGAGGTGGAGGGGAACGTTTAGGAAAGAAAGGGCCCAAACCAATCGGTGTACTTTGTAACTCTTGAGTAGCGTGGCAATGGTAAATGAGAGGTACAAGAGTACGAATGGAATCAATTGGCATTATGTAAAGGAATTCGATAAGGGCTTGGATTGCGTGGTTTCGAATATCCGGAGAATTAAAAGTATTTAGGAGTGTAGCAATAAGACGTAGTACTTCTGGCCATTCCTTTGAACTAAGAATGAAACGAGAAATGGGGAGTTCTCCAGGGGTGCAATGTATTGAGGATAAATCTTTAGGGCGGAAAGAACGAAGGATATCCGTTAGAATTGAGAGTAGTTCAATTAAATCTCCAGTAA
Organism: Megalothorax incertus; assembly: GCA_036507255.1. NCBI lineage: Eukaryota > Metazoa > Arthropoda > Collembola > Neelipleona > Neelidae > Megalothorax > Megalothorax incertus. The sequence continues at coordinate 8,311 of JAAZTK010000736.1, forward strand.
CATGACATGCTGTCGCTTCATGATGAATAGTATGTAGAGAATGAAGGGCTTCAAATAGGAGATTAAGACCATTATTGCAAACAACGTGGTAGCGATCATCAAGGGTCTCTACAAGGATCTTGAAAATGTTGATTAGAGTGGACCAATTTGAACGTCCATCAAGGATTTGCATAAAAAGTTGGATTGTGCCCCGTTTGAAATGAAGGATTTCATTCTCGTCGTGATCCCCAGTCTTTGAGATGAAGATTTGCATTATTTTGAATAATTCCTCAACGGCCTATATTTAATTAAATATTTCCCATTAAATAAATCAATGAAGAAATATGGAATTGTGAATTTGTGTGCGTCTTTTAAATACCTTTGGGTATTGGGTGGGATAAGGTACAATGTTTTTAAAGGCCCAATTAATATTCTGATGCGAGGAGAGCATTGAAGCAAAGGATCTCGAGTTTTGGCAGCCTGAAAAGAATATTTAAATTTTGTAATGTCAAAAATGAGAGTCAATGGAGTTTAAAATGTTAACTTACACATCCGGATGATGGCGTAATAGGAGGGGAGCATCAGACGATTCTGAAATAGGAAATATTAAATTAAGCCAAACTCGGTGTATTTAAAATACAGTAAATGCAGTGTCCCACTTACAAACATTATAACTTCTTGATCCTCATGATCCGCCAGAATATAATTGAATCCAATATGTTTTGTAACAACTGGCGTCAAAATGATTCGCTGTACATTCTCTGGGCAATCCTCGCAAACGTGATGCCAGAAATGGAGAAGAGCTTGTTTATTCTGATGGATAGAAATCCCAGGCTCGGATAACTTTGGGTGAAACAGATTCCAGAGATCCATAAAGTAATTGGAAAACTGGAGGGAAAAGTAAGAAAGAATATCCATTAGAATTATCGTAATTTGAATCAAATGGAATTTATAATTATTTACCAAAAGCTTCTCAGTTTTTGAGACCGTAAAGTAAGTAAGAACTGCGAAATAGGCCTGTAAAAAGATTTGAATTTAAACCAATAATCAAAAAAGTAAAAATTAAATTTAGTTTTTTGATAATATTTACCGTTAATTTGCAAGTGCCATGAACTGTAGCGTCAGTATAATGTTTGGCAGGTTTGAGAAGATTCAAAAGACGGATATAAACCTCGTGAAGAATTTGCTGAGCCTCCGGAGCTAAAACTATTATATCCTTGCAATGGCCGTAGAATTTTGCACTTGTACTTCTATAGCCTTGTCTGTAAATATTTAATAAAAAATATTCATATTAAAATACTATTTTATTAAAATTTGATAAAATGCAATATGAATTACCTGAATATTGGATTAGGAACGAGTGATACCAATAAAGAAGCAGCAGCTAAAAAGTAAATACGAGTATTAGGGAGTTGTTCATTATTTTTGGGATTATTATTTGAAGAAACCTTACCATTTCTAACACGTTGAAGTTGATGAGATATCAAAAAATGTTCAACCCATTGATCCATCGATTCTTTTTAATTATAAAAAAGCAATTAGAATTTACAACCTTTAAAAGTAAAGTTTTTCTATACCTAGGCACCATTGATGAACAATCTTATTCCTGGGAACTTGCGAACTTAGCCACTCCAAAGTTGGGTATGGGCAAAGCTAGAATATAAGAATGCGGATTGTTGTTAATTATCGGTATTTAAATAATAAATGATTAATTCAAACAAATGAAGATTTCAAGTACCTCGGCGGATTCGAGGATTCGCCTTAAAATAGGCTCGGTATATTTTGCTTCCCCTTTGAAAAAAATATCAAGTTCGATTAGATTTTTCATTTTAGAAATATAAAATTAAAAATATATTTAAAATACCAGTAAATGCAGGCGAGGGCTCGGAAAGTAAATTCAAAACTTTGTAATAGGGATGCGAGATCTAAAGATTTAAAATCATATCAATTCCATTCTGATTAGAATTAGAATAAAATTAACTTACATCAGGATGTTTAATAATGAAATTAAAGATTGCATTCACAATTTCCTCCGCTAATGGATCGTTCCATCGGGCTATAAAATAAATAATAAGTATTCATTCATTGGGATTTAATTAATTTTAAATATTAAAAAACACTTACAAAGAGAGAATATCAAATTCCGAGTTGACGCAAAATTAATCGAATCTCGAATTTGTTGTAAAATAAAATTGAAATTCTTTCCCGTAAGCGCATTCCAATCAGCCGAAGATAACCTAAGTGCATTTGTCTCATCCCTCGATTTTTCCTATTAAAGAAATTCAAAATGTTATTATTTCAATATAATTGTAATTATTTAATTTTTTTAAATACCACAAGCGAAGCAATCAGTGCAATCATCTTTTCTAGAGATGCAACTTTATTCTTTTCCGCGGGGATTGACACAACATCATCATCCTCCTCTTCACTCCCATCTGTCACCTCTTCCTTTTTACTTCCCAAATAGAAATTAATCATTTTTGAGATAGCCTGAATATTGATAAGGAAAAGGGATTCCTCATCCCCCATTTTGCTGAAATCATGAAGGAATGTAAAATATTCTGTGAGATGTTTTAGATGTAATTTAGCTCCAGAATCAAGGAGGGAAAGATGTTGTTTAACAAATCGCGTTATACAGGAATAAGTTCCATAAGTGCTCATTTCAATATCATTAGGATGATCACTTGTTGCTTCATCCCCCAACTTCAAATATAAATGATAATGTTTTGGCCGGAGCTGTTGAATCACATGAATGCAAAGACGTTGAAACATTTGGCGAACCATTTGATTTGGACATTTTATAAGGATTTGAATTGGCCACCATGATGTCTCAGCCATATGGTCCAAAAGCCAGGCGCCAGCACTTTGAGACGCCACCAATTGCTTTGTTAATATCTCCACCCATTGTACCATTGTAGGTTTTTCCTAAGATAGGATCAATTGGAGTAAATTACATCTTTTATATCATAATTATTTAGCCATACCTTTGCATGAATATAAGTCTCGAGGAAAAAGGTGACTGAAAGCTTTGCTGCGAGTAAATACACATCTTCTTGAGCAATCAACGTTCCTGGGATAATATCCACAAATTTGCCACATGAAACTATTGAAAAAATATATAAATTCGATTAAATTCAATTTCAAAATACCCTAATTTAATTTTTAAATGTAATTACTTGAAATAAGTATGCTCGAAAATATTTTTATCCCGAAGAAATCCGAAATTATCCGAAGATATCCATTCCTCGAGTTCATCATTAAGTGAAAATGATGGGATTTGACTAGGATTAGAGGATCCTCCAGGTAGTGCATGGACAAGTGAATTCTCTCCACCACCAGGTGAGCAGCTCATCTTATTAGAACATTTCTCATAGAATAGCATATACGCAGAATTTGTCTTTTCAAAGCTAAAGTCCATATATTTATCCGTTACAGAATCATAAGTCTTTGTATTCATTTCCCCTCCGTAGCATTCACTCCCCAACATATTCGGATCAAATGGCTTCACCTCAGAATCATTAAACAAATACCATTTATCCCCTTTGGTACAAGTTCGATCTTTAATAAAGGAATAGTAATGTCCACCATCCGCAGTCCCCGTATGAACAGTTACGCCAATCAACTCGTACATGAGGTCAGAATCTGAGGCATAAGAATCTTCAAAGTTGGCTCTTTCGTCCTCCTCCTTCTCATCCTCGTTTTCTTCTTTACTTTTGGAACTTGTGCTTGCTTTCTTTGCTCTATCCTCTTGATATTGTTGAGGCATTAGAGTTTTTTCAACGTAATCTTTCATATCAAGCCGTTGAGGGAATGAAAAGTGAGTATTAACCTTCTCCTTCATCATTGTAATCATATTGAAGGTATAACGCATTGTATTGAAGCAAAGGATACGCGGGAGCTTTTTAAAGCAAGCCCTTATTCTCTGCACGAACTTTCCTTCCACATTGGCAAGTGTACATGTTATCTCCCTCAAGGGTATCCTTTACGGTGACTTCATCCAGAGACTCATAAAGATTCCTCATATCAGCAACTTGACATCTTACAGTATAGAATTCTTCCAAAGTTCGACTCACGTGTCCACAATCCAATGAGACGACATTGTTGGAAAGAACTCCTGAAAACAGATTCTTTACAAGCTTTTTAAGTTCTGGTGTCATTTCTTCCAATTTCGAGACCAAATCAATAAAGAACTCTGCCATATCCTTCTGATCTCCAGTATTCAGAGGTTGATGGTCCATTTGATATACTTTGCAGAAGCTGCGAGGATTGTAAGATTTCCTTTCACTTTCCAAGAGATAGGCGAACATTCGTTGAAGCTCTTTCAGGGTACATTCGTGCTTACTTTCCGCTGTTAATTTTGCATTTAGGATTGCATATCTTGCCGTGGGCATCATAAACAAATGCTGCATACAGCTGGCCATATAGCAAGTGGCTCCCAAATTGGTAAGTCCTACGTACCCGCATGGAGATCGGCTGTTATCTTGCGGCCAATAATCCCAAGGATAGGAAGTATGGGATTTTGGCTGATGTTGCTCCATAAGCAGATTTTGAAGTACGTAGAAATTCTCAACAGAATTCTTTGCCATTTCACTGAGGAGATCAAAAGCTGCTGCACGGGATGCTTGAGATTTACATTTGGGAAGGTATCGGCATTGGGAAGTTGGGAGAGCGAAGAGGCAATCAAAAACTTGCCTAAGAAATACTTGCCCTTCTTTAGATGTCTTGAAAGGTGTATTAAATTTCATAACTACAGTCTCAGTTTGAATCAGTCCAACGAGAGCATCATCTCTCGTCATATTCTGCCTTGTCTCCAAATATTCCCCTTTAATTATATGCTCACTCAGCCCACGCCCAAGCTCATCCAGGTCCAGAATACAGGTCTCAGGGTTTTCAATACTTTCCCTAACAAATTCCTTGTCAAGGCTTTCAAGGAGCCGACTCAGCAACCAAAAATAATCAGAACACGCAGGGCCATACGGCTCTTTTCCCTCCTCGTAGTTTTGAGATGAGTCAAGCTTTGAGGGTTTAATTGCCAGTGAATGATTCAGGTATTTGAGAAGATGTGATATCAGGTCAGGAGTTGAAGATAGGCCAGTCCTTCCAGTCGTTGTTACTCCTAAGCAGAGGCGATACAGCCCTGTGCAGACTTCACGGCGGACTGTTGGTTCGGGATCATCCAAAATTAGACGCCTCAACCAAACGGGGAACTCTGGCTGCGAGTAGAGAGCTCTTCTCACCCCAATGGAATTAAATGCCCAATATATTAGGAGTGTAAGTGCATAGTGAACAACTTGAGCTCGACCCCAAAATCCAGTCTTGTAATGATTTGGATCCCTAGGCTCTGAACATGCCTTGAAAATACTCCCCAATCTATCCATAACCCCTTCCATATCCATTAGGGTTAGCATTGCCTCATTCAGCCTTGGAATTGTAATCTTATCGTCATCCATCCGCCTCTTTTTCGGTTTAGAGGAATGATGCATTTTCTTTGGCACTTCATTTATATCGTAAAATTGTTCGCTCACATTATTCAGATCGTCATTTCTTACGCCTAGCTGACACATGATCTTGAGTAGGCATGCGAGACAATCTTGCTTCCATTCATTCCAATCCCCGTGGCCATTAGGTTCCAGTAGTCCTGATGTAAAGATGTCAAAAAGATGTTCGAGTCCACCAGCTTCAATAAAGGCATCCCGCCAGGGTTTGCTCTCTTCGGAACTCGGCTTTTTATTCTGGAAAAAACGTTTTATTTTATTTAAAAAAGTAGGTATTGTCAATTAATTTAGATTACTAGACACTTACATTATCTTTAATCTTCAATAGTGGTGTAGGCTTTATTAACGCTTCCACAATGTAGAGACTGTACATGAGCTTTTGTGGAGAATGAGGATCCAGCAGATTCTTATTGAAGGAATTATTAATCTCCGAAATCCTCGTAAATCCCTCTGAAATTCCAAAAAATAAAAAATTATTGCAAATCGTAATTTTAAATGAAATGAATTAAATTCAAACCTTTTATATTCGGATTTGTTGGCAAAAGCATAAGGATGTCCCAAATCCGACGAGAAAGAACTTGAGCTTTTGTATAGGGGAGATATTTCCCCATTGAATCATAGACTTGTATCATGGACAATTTTTGCATCAGTGAGAAGAGTTGCTCAAAGTATTCAGTCCTTAGGAGGAGTGTCACGGGGAGTTTGTCCCGAGGGGGAGGTGGGAGAGATGAGGAATACTCTGAAGAATCTTTCTTCCGAGATCTTGAAGAGCCCATTGAGACGTATACAAGCTACAAATAATTTTAAAAAATTAAATTCCAACTTGTAAAAAAATATTGAAAAAAACCCAACCTGTAAATCTTTTATGGGGACTTCACTCAAAAACTTTTCATCATATTCTTCCGCAGATAATTCAGTACCCTGTGTAATCATCCTAATGTTTGTTGGACCCTCAGTTAGCGTTGAGATTAGAATAGGATTTGAAGATGATCTCTCATTTGCCAAATGTTCCTACGAAAAATTTCAACAAAAACGTTTTTAAAAATTGCCAATTTGAATTTAAATAAATTTTAACCCACCTCTTGTTTAATCGTCTCCCACCATTTGGAAACCTCTGCCCTAAGGTCAGCTACGTAATTACAAGAGAGCATCTCAATTGTAACTTTTTCATGATATCCAGCAGGTTGAACCACAATCCGAAGAGGGAGTGCTAGATTTATCTCCAATGAATTGACCATGTTGATCACCTACTGTCCAACCTTCCAAGCTCCATTTCCTCAAATGATATGCATATCTTTTTCGAAACGTTTCCAAATGCGTTTTAAGGAGGATTAGAGCCCGATGAATTTGTGAAATGAGTGATATTAAATGATCCTCATTTGTGGACATTGTAGATCCTTGTAAATCCTTACTAGTTTCAGTCAAATGGCTCATGCATCTCTCAATAAATTCCTCTTCCTTTTCAAGCTGCCTTCCAATGTAGTAGGAATTGAGGAAATTAATGGCAGTCATACTCACATCTGCAAAAAATATTAATTTAGATATATAGCTAGAATTATGACCGATTGTAAAAGTACCTGTATTATTGGCACAAAGGGCAATCTTCCAAAGGTAATTCATACTATCAGANCTGTATTATTGGCACAAAGGGCAATCTTCCAAAGGTAATTCATACTATCAGAAATAGCATCCATATTATCATCTTTACTGTAAATCCTCGCCATATTCAGTAGCTGCTGGAAAAGATTGAGAGCATTCATTGTGATTGAGGAGGGAGGGAGTGTAGGTAGCTTTTTGATAAAAATATGCTGAAGAGTTTCAATTGAGAGTGCATGTTGATCCTTCATTTTAACATTCTCATTTAGCCAAACGAAGAGCTCATCAGAGGATCGAGGATCTGCCGTAAATGAATCCCAAAGTGCATCCACATGTTTTAGACTCAGCTTGAAATCACATGGTGAACCCAAAGTGGAAAAGATTACGGAAAGGAATTGAAGTCTTGCTTGTACATGAATCATGAATGGAAAGGGAGTGAATTCCGAGACTTGGGACATTTTGTCAAGATGTGAAAAGAATTTTGTGAGAAGATTATGATTATTTTCTGCCCAGAGTAGTACTTTGTGCACTTCATCCGTGAATCGCATAGAAGAGAAGGAGGTTAGGAGTTTGGGTAAAAGTCTCAACGATACCACAATGGATCTGAAATTTTATTTAAAGTAATTAGGTCAATTTGAAATCTAAATTCTTTAGATTTAAAATGGATGAATCGTTACCTATTTTGATCAAAGTTTTCTAAGCATCCTTCGATAAACTTGTACCGTATCAATTTATCAGAATCATAACAGAGTAAATTGGCGAGGATTCTTTGCGCTAAAATATTATAGGAAGAGAATTGAATTTAAACGAAATTCACAAAAAATTAAATATAATTTATCAAGTACCTTCATTTGCAAGCCCATCGGAAAGTTGAACAATATTCTCGTCTTGAATCAAATCCCATAAAAGCGTTTGCTCACAAACTTTTTCAATCCGGAAATCAAAACCTTGCGAACTATTCAAAAGACTCCTCCTATTCAACCTTCGTACTGGTCTCCGAAATAAATCCAGATTAAATCTCATTTGACCCTTTGATGGAGAGGAGGAGTCAATCAATTGATTTTGAGACAATGAATTAATAAAATCATCATCCCCAGATTCTTCTCCATCAAAATCCGCCATATTCTTTTCACTAGCCCTAGAAGAATAACTTGCATCCGAATCCTGAGATGGTAGAATTTCTTGAATAAAAGAAGAATCCGTCATTTTGACAAAATTGCTCAATTCATTGATGGCTGTAGGTCCGTCGAGCTTTCCTTTCCCATCAGGAATATCTGTACCCCTTTTGACTCTTTTTTCTTCAACAACCTTATTCTCTTTATCCTCATTCCTGGAATCATTTTTAACATCCCCCTCGAGATCCTCCTCCTCCTCCAGTTCCACCTCCTCTTCCATTTCAGACCCCTTAAGACTATCATTTTTCTCCTTGAGAGATTTACAATCCCCTTTTTTCCTTCGTAAAATCTTTCTCCGATCTTTTGGTGTCATCTCTTCAGTTCCAGATCGCTCCCCATCCGCATCAGAGTCTGAGCCTATTTTAGAGCCTATTTTAGAGCCTATTTTAAACCCATCCTTTATACGCTGGATTCGACTCTCCTGACTTGCCGTAAGCTTGATTTCACTATCACTTGAATCCTCTTCCTCTTCATCATCATCCTCCGAGGAATCCACAAGGGGGTTTGGCATTGGCAAAGTATTAGGTCCAACAAAACGAGGGACAACCTTTTGCCTCTTCCCAATTATCCGCTCTCCAAGAATGCTACGCTTTCCCGTCCCCGTTGCCGTTGGAACAAACATGTCTGGTGAATTATAGAGATCCGAGTCGCTTGCAACGCTCACAGAATCCTCACTTGAACTCTGAGTTTGATCTACCTTTCCCCCTCTATTAGGGCCCTTCAATTTTGTAGCCTGTTGTCGGAGAGTAAGGGCTGCAATGGAATTAGTCCAAATAAACTTGATCAAATGGGAGGCTAGACTCAGACTCTGCTCCGTATGCTCTTTTGGTTCCAATTTACAAAGCAGATTGTGCAAATGGTTAACCGGCCCAGGTTCCATATTACAGATTAGAGAGGAAAGAATGCTACAAAACGAAATAAAGATTTAAGGATTGGAATTCAAAAAATATGAAAAAAGACTTACTCGTAAACTTGTTTGGAGCAATGCTTGAGCTGTGCAGCTGCCCAAATGATATCAATATGCTCATTAAGAATCTTTCCCTCCAATGCAAGAAAGGTTAGAATTGTTAAAGACTGCTTGATGACCTCCACATGAAGATTAGGGCCATAAATATGTTCAATTAGCTGATTATCCAGGAGCCATTTGACAAGTTGCTGATCAATCTGATCCGAATCCACATTCTCTGAATTCAAAAGATCGTTAAATAGATTGATATTGTTGTTAATTTGATTTATCCCAGCAAGACGCATT
>JAAZTK010000737.1:0-17805 GCA_036507255.1 Megalothorax incertus
TGATCCTTTCAGAAGAGTCATCAAGTTCTTGGAAGGTTAGGGTACAATCATCCCGAATGATGGCAGGTTTTGAGCCATCAATCCGACCCGAAGCCAACCCATCTCGGAAATATTCAATGATGGAACAATTTCCTGGAAAGGGTGGACTTTCACCTTCGAGGATGAGGCGTAGGACTTCTTCAAATTCCATTATGGCATTAGGAATTATTAGAAAGTAGGTTTTTTAAAGAATTTACCTGGGCTTGTGCTTGGACTTGCCTGGAATTTCATTCCAGCAGGTATTTCTGGATTCATATTAATTTTGAATCGTAAATTCTTGCCCCAAATTTAGATTTTTACTAATTTTTAATTTCTCGAATTAATATTATATTCAAATATGATGTTTAGTGCAAACGAAAGGCAATACCACAACTGAATAAATATTATTTAAAGCTTTTTCAGGAGGAAGTTGTATTCTGATAAGCAATTTAATTCATTGAATCAAATATCTGTACATACTTGCAAATATAATAGTTAAATACTCGAATAATATTACATTTACAGCATTTTATAAAATTCATGGGATATATATGTAGCTCATGTACTACTAATATCCCTGGCCGTAGTACATGAAACACTATGAAATATTCTGTATCTTCTAATATGCATTTAATTGTAATTTCATGTAATGTTATATCATCGAAAGAAGATCTGTTCATTGTAGCATTATTCCAGTGCTTAGTTTGTCATATTTCTAAAAATGCCAATCATAATTTAAGCTATTTAATAGGGCAATACATCAACGCTGGCAAGGCCAATAAATATTTTATTATGATAAATGTAACAATATAGTGCTTTTATCGAATCTCAAATAATATATAAGTTGAATATGCTTTTATTTTGCAAATTACTATTTAAATCAAACCAAAAATATTAACTTTGACTTAGAATTAGATTAGATTGGCCCTTATGGCTAAGAACAAATGTTAATTAAATTGTTTTAGGGAATATACTGAACAGGGACACATTCCTAAGTACATATGTATATTTGTTTTGAATGAATTTAATATGCATTACCCAAGAAAAATGGATTTCTTAAAAATCCTATAAAATATCTACCTAGAATCAACGGGTACAAATGACGTACTAAAAAGATTTGGAGGATTCTTAAGAATCATTTAATTAATAGGTACATGTTTATTTAAGTCAAATATTTAAAGATGCCTTTGTCATAATAATACTACTCGCAATATTGCACTACTACTGATGCTCGTACCTACAAACAATTAGGTAGCAAAAAAAGGTGAAATCAAGAGTGGAATAATCCCAAGAACTCAACTTTGATTATTGAATTCGCAAATATTTGCAAAGGGAATTTGAAGATGTTTACAATTTAAGGTAGGTAAGTCCATCCATATAAAAGCTTTGGCATCGACATTTGGATTAGAACCTTGAACTTGAATCTTAAAATAATTCACAAATCTTTTGAAATTTTTAAATAAAAATGTCTTCCAAACTTATATTTTTCTTCGCTTTCGCCGCAATGATTTCTACTGCATTTTCGGCTCCACCCTCGGCCACGGAAATCAATTCTTTAGACGCCGAGATACCTCAACGTGAACTTGACCATGATCAAGAAAACTTTGTCGGTAAGTAAATTTGAATTACATTACATTCAAAAGTTTTGATATTTAATAATCTATGTACTATGTAAGGAGCCCAAGATGATCAAGATTCTGGAAATCAATTGGAAGGAATATTTTATGCTGAACTAATGGACTCGTCATCTGAGGAGGAGGATGACACAGATTCCAGTGACATGTCATCAAAACGGCAAAAGCGGCAATACGGTGGTGGTGGTCACCACCATCATCATTATGGAGGAGGAGCCCTAGCTTGCAGAAGAGGTTTATTCGGAAGGATTGTTTGTCGAAGAGTTTATTATGGTTAAAATATACCATTCAAGAATTCCTAGATTTTTAAATTCACATTTTAAAGCATTTTATTTGAAAAAAATCACCATTTTTATCATTCTTTTATCATTCAAAATAGAACAAAATTAATTTATCAGTCCGACAAATGGAGTTGAAATAGGATTACAATATATGTCATCATAATTGATACAATCTGAAATAAAATGGCAATTTATTAAATTAATTAATTTCTTTTGAACATAAATATCATAACATTTTAAAATATTATATTATTATACCCCAGCCAATAACTTTCTATCGATTATGAACAAATTCCAGGCTGTTAATTTCCATTCCCAAATCCGAATCAGATCAAAAACATCCCTCAAAGTCTCCCGCATCCCTTCATCCGAAACGGAATAAATACTTCTCAAAAGTCGGATTTTTAAATGTTCAATCTAACACAAAATACAATATCATTTTTATTATTTAATTAAAGAATAATTCCATAAAATATACATACACTGGAATGAAATCTCTCCCCAACTTCAACAAGTACCAAAATAATGCTCACGCAATTAATGATCATGCATAAATCATGGGTAAGTTCAAGATTATGTTGTTCAAAGGCTCCATCAAAGATAATAATTTCAGAAATGGAATTAAATAGAGAGAAAGCAGATGCTGAAATAAATCCAACGAATATAGGGCCAAATATTCGGTCAAAATCCCCAAAAAGTGCATATATTTTATCAAATTCTTCAAGTAATCTGGCTTTGGCTATCTCCGACTCGGGTTTTCCGAGGTTAAAGGCTACATCATTTGAGGATCCCTTTGAAATCAATTCAAATCTTTGGCAAAAGTCCCAAAAGACCCACTTCAAATGCAGGGTAGACACAATTACTTGAAATTTTAGAGATTTTATTTAAATTAAACCTGAAATAAATTTTTAGGAAGCTTACCAAATGCTAAAGTGAAGAATATACTGAAACAAAGTGGTAGATTTGCTGAGAAAAAGATTAGCGTCAAATAACCCGTTTCATTCATCACAAAATCTTTCCAGATTGTAATATTTGTCCCATTTGGAATCTTTTCCTCAAACCGAAGTACAGCAAAAACAGAGCTAAACACGTTAAAGATTGCATATGAAATTAAAAAGATTTTGTAACAACGCCATTCAAGAGCGTGTGTCTCAGGGTTGCATTTCCGCCCGAGGTCGTCGAGAGCGTTGAGGAATTTTGGGATTTTTTGGGCCAGGATAAATGACACTAGTCGAGAGTATAGAGATACGAGGATTGTTGAGGTCAAAATTGAGACGCTTACAATCCTTTTTGATAGGGTCATTTCTGAGCTCACAATTAATTCACTCGACTCATAAAGAAAGTGACCCCATGTCCAAATATATATGATATTAAGAATGAGCACATATAAAGTATATGGATAATAAAATTTAGGGCAGGTCAAATGAGGAAACTTCCACGGTCTATCAATTATAAATATCCCCGTAATCCAGCCAAACCAGGTGAGGAATTTAAAACCTCGAAGTGACATTTTTTATATTTTTTTGGAGGATTTTTTTTAAATTGGAGAAAGTTGAGGGAAAGTATATGGTGTGTGCGAATTCAGTAGCTCTTTAGGAGAGATATTATTGAATTTGTAGATTCAGAGGACCCTGTGTGACTTAATCCATTAATAAAAGGGGAGCATTTTAGGCTTTTAGCAAAAAACATGCAAATTTGACATTTTATCCAATTGAACTCGGTATTAATGTGGCTCATCAATCAAGTTCAGAGTTGTGAGTTTTGAATGTGTTTTTTCGTGGCATGTTTACTTATATATTATTAGGAAATTGGGATAATATGGTATAATAGGCAATTTGATGTAACCATTCAAAGTAATTGAAAAAATTAATAGATTCTATTCCCCAGTACAACTCGTATTCGGATTGGGATTACATATTGTAACTTATATTTTAGGATATATGCTACTCCACGTAAGGCTGGGATCCGGCTTAATTTCCCATTTCCCCGATTTCGGATTAAACTTGATCCGTATTCGGATTGGGATTAAGGAGGATTCATTTAATCGGATTCGGCCGAACCCTCGGATTGATTCGGATCAATTTCAATCCATAAAGCACCGGATGGGTCATGACCAAATCCGTGGGATTGTTCGGATGACCTCGGGTGGGATGAATGTTTGAAATTTTAAGACTCAAGCAATCCGATTTCAATACAAACGGTTTCGGAAAACGTTTTGCTTGAAAATTGATTTTAAAACGTTTTTAATTTTAAAAGTTTTTGAAACGTTTTGAAATTAAAAGTCGATTTTCAAACGTTTTGAATATTGATTTTAAAACGTTTTTGAATTTGGATTGAAGATTTTTTAGATCCCAAGTCGGATATAATCTTCGGATTGTGATTTCCGATTCAATCGAATCCTCGGATTGATCCGACGGATTTCGGATTTCGGATTCCAGCCCTACTCCCGGTTATACCTATTTTTACATGCATTCATTATCAACTTTCGATATGCGTAATAATTAATTAGCAAGAATATCATTTTGTGTGTGGGATTTTTAAAATGGATGCGACAATACAGAGTGCGATTAATGTACCTAAGTTAAAAGTCTAAATTTATATTGTAATGATGCACTTGGCAAATGACAATTATGATAATTAAATTATCAAATGGTTAAGTGCATTTGCTGCTTGCATAAACTACTTAAAAAGTACAGAGAGGAAGGTAAGGATGTGGGCAATATGGTACGATATAATCAAATAGTGAAATTGATCAATAAGAGTTAATAATAAATTATTAATACATATTATAATTGTACAATATTAGCTTAGGATTAGTAAAATAATAAATTATTATTTTTTATCAAAAATTCATTTATTAATTCAAGAATTGTATATTAGTAGTAGTGACATTACAAATGCGTACACACCGGATTAATTTATAGCATTTAAATAAATGCACTTTTTTGCACGTTCACTCAATATATTACTCTCAATATATTACTCAATATATTACTCTACTATCCCTGCTTTAAGGTACGTTGTCCATCTATTGTAATATTTAAAAATATTCCCAGAATTAGCAATAAAAAGTATTGTTTAGCAGTCAAGTATCTCGTAAAATGTGTAAAAATTTTACCTACGAGTTTTTAATTACCTATCTGTAAATCCTATGATTGTGGCATAGGTATATAAATATAATAGATTTTTGCATAGAGTTATCCTTAAAAGCAATTGGCAAATGCAATGACAATTATCAAATGATAAGTGCAATATTGCATTTAACTATAATGTTAGGTTCGGTAAGAGATCTTTAAAAGTGCATCTTGAATTAATACAGATATAGGGTATTAACAACGCCGTACTAATAGCATGATACAAAAGATCTATTGCGAATATTTGCTAATTAAGCCTCAAAATATTACACAATATAGGAATATGTCGAGATAAAGGGGAGACGCTTAAAGAACGGTTTTGTGAATACTTTTTCCCTTCATTTCCTATATTCATTTAACAACCCCATTCATTCGCATATGAATTTATGAAAGATAATAATGTAAATTTACAATGAGATGGGAATAGGTATGCATATTTTGGGGGGTTATTGTAGAAGGATCGTGAGTAAGTTCCGAGAGGTGATAATTTGATTTAAAGAATTCAATGGGAACACTTTTTTTGGCCTGCTTGAGACTTTGAGGATTATGCAACTCTCCTTTGGTGAATATTTTAATACCATCTCCAACTTCCTCCTCCTGAGGGGTTGCATCAACTTGCACTTCCATTCATCAGAGATCCTCCGCATTCCTCACAAAGTTTTTTATTCCTTTTTTTTTTGCATCAGGATATACCACAGGTAAATAAAATGGAAATAAATTGTAGTATGTATAAGGGGAAGCGTGCTCGTTTTTAATCCTCAAAAACTTAAAAATTAACCAAAAACTTTCCCTTTCATATGAACACTACTCAACTCACAACAATGAATGCATTTTACATAATAAATGATAATCACATGCACATGGGGCTTTTTTAAAGCTTCAGGTTGATGCGAATTACGAATTATGAGATTTATTCAGTTCATAACTTCATATTCACCAGACTAAATCTCAACCTTGAGGAAAGTTTACCTTAAAAAATTTTTAAATCTTTTTAAAATTTCCACTAATCCAATTTTGATGAGTTTAAGATCCAATCTGATCCGAAATCAACTTGAAATATTTCAATTTCATATCCAATGAATATGATTGTATTAAATCATAATACCTAATACATAATTAATCAAATCGTATAATCCATAAAGATTCAGAACCTTCAAACTACCAATTCTTCAAGCTTGTACCAAACGGGGCGAATAAATACAATTCACGCAATGCCGAATAATGAATAAATAGCCAAATTGTGGATATTTGTATTTTAAATTGCAGATAAAACATATTCATAAAGATAGCTTTTTTTTTAATTTCAAATAAAGTAGTATATAAATCTCGGGCTTTCGGATTCAATCCGAATCAGATTAGACGGATTCTTACAAAATGCTTGCTACAAATTCAGCAATTTCCCCCAAGAATCACAACTTAATCATCCTTAAAATTACTAGGATTCCAACCCCTTTTGTCTTCTTAAATCTCAACTTGAGAGTAGTACGCAGTGAAGTATTTCCTCATATTTCACAGTCAACCTGCAAATGGCTATTGTGTCTTAAAGATACCCATCTTGTCAGCAACTTGAAACTCATAATTTACTCTGTATTGCTTTGCTCAGCTACCTACAAGGGTGTTTATGAGCTCACATAATTTTAAGGTAGTAGTTTTAAGCTTAAATTATCACACATCACTCTTACTTTCATTTACCTATATGTATTATCATATACGCAGTTTGTCCTACCTAAAGTTTAAAGATTTAAGCCCATTTGATGCCTATATTCACATGGGTTTAAAATGGATTTAATATCTCACCCAAACTGGCCCTTTTTGCAGATAGTCCCAGGTAGACCCCCTCATCTGTGGACTGCAGTTGAAAAATAGAGACCTTTGTTCACCATCAAGGCGGCGGAGGAGGAGGAGGAGGAGGAGGAATGTTCTTATAAAGGTTGACGTTGGCTCCTTTACCACTTTCAATTTCATTTCATTTCAAAGAGCCAATGGTCCTCAGGTCTCTTGCCCCAAAACCTTCCCATATCTGATTTCAGTTCCTCAAGAGTGCACCGGAATTCTCACAAAATGAAAGCAGTCATTCAAAGTGTAATTACCTTCATTTAATATATAACAATTTAAATATTTGTATCAATTAATTTTTACATCCTTAGATTGCATTAGGAATATGTGGATTCCTCCTCATCGTCGGCGTCTCATCTTCCCCAGCCAAAAACCCTGATAATTATGTCACATTTCATTGGAACACACCAATCCTCACCTTCCATGGACCAGAGCAAGATGGGAAAGTGATTTCCGGTGTCATTGGGGGCTCTCATGGGGGCGGAGGAGGTGGAGGAGGAGCCAAAGGAGGTGCAAGTACAAATTCTGTTGGGGCACCCGCTGGAAATAATGATTACAAATTTGATGGGGATGTATACTATGTGGATAGCCCGTAAGAATTTTATTTTTCTTAATTAATTAATTTAAAAAATTTTGTAGCAGTATTTTGCAAATAAACACAATTTAAAAAATTAAAATTAAATAATTTCTACAGATTTTGGGAGAATGAGGTCCACGTCCCCCCTCAACAGCCTCCAAAAGATGCTGCCAATTTTTTTAATCATAAAAATATTGTTTACCATTCATTTACAGGCAAATAGGATGCTTTCAAAATTAGTTAAAATTGTAAATTAAATGTACAAATTTTGTATTAAAAAAAAGATTTAATTTTTGAAAAAACAAGGACCGTTTATTGACCTTTTTGCATAAGAGTTTATGTCCGAGAAGTGCAGATTTCCTTTTTTTTGAGCCGGTATTTTTAAGGGTACAATGCAGCTCAAGTGGAGGAACTAATTAGGCTCTAATAGCTCCTTTAGACTAGGTTTAAAACAATATAAAATAATATCATAAAGATCATAAAAATCGCAGTTGTGTGAACACTTGTTTTACGTATTACCTTGTACCTACCACTTTGTGGAGGAATCGAAGCGAGGAATATGAATAGAAATTGCAATAAAAATATATCCACAAATGATACTTGGATTAAATGTGCATTCATATATCGTAGTATAACACTACATAACCGTATAATTCGTGTGCTTAGGATCATTTGGATCAGCACCACCTTAGCACTGTGTAAAGCGAGAGGCGTTCATTCAAGCTGATTAAATAATCTTTAATAGCTCGAATTAGTGGTTAATTGATTATACCATGTAATCCTACATAGGGTTTGAATGCATTTCCGCATTTCCTTTCCATCCTTTACTTCCCAAGGGTCCTAAATGAACTTCCTTGGGGGGTTTAAATGGTCATAAAATTGACCTAGGATAGGGTCATCAGAAAGGGAATTATTTTTATGGACCCTTAAGACCTGCCATGATATTGTAATTGGTTCCGCCGTAACTTTCCAAAAGGTTGATTGGGGATCTTTGAATAAAACTGGGTCAGGAGCATGGAAAAAGTACCTAAAAGGGCTTGGGGGGCCCTTGAGACCCTTTGGAACCTGTTTTGAAACATTTTAAACCCTGATTCTAAAAGTAAATAAATAAATTGGGCAATTTGGGTCAAGATTATATGCACTACGATTGATTCATGAGGCGGAAATGGGTGAAGGACTCTTGGTTTACATCCTAAAAGGGCCCTCAAAGGCTCCCGTGTACCCTCGCACATTTTTAGACACCTTCAAGGTCCCCATTCTACTAGTACCTACCCTTGAACTTGTTTACAATCCTTCCTGGAAGGATCTTGCCATATAAAAAGGCCAAAAAACTTCATTTCCGTACCACTAACTTTAAAAATCGGACTCTTTAAATACTCATCCCGGTGTATTTCTCATTAAATATAATATAATAATTGACTTTAAATCATGGAGGTATTTCTACGCCTAATCCTTTCCACCCTGTTAATTGTAAATGCCCTTGGATTGCCACCAGCGGAATTTGAGGTCTCCGAAAGAGGTATCCGGTTAATCTTAGGATTCGTTTTCATCAATTTTTAAAAATCAATCTTTTTTTCAGAGCCCCTAACCTTTGAGCAATCAACAATTCTACCAAACCCTGAGGACAAACTCAAAATCCCCGAAGAACCTGGCAAAGAATTGAATCTTAGCCCAGTTTCCGGTTCATCGGGAGTTTATGTAACGGACAGGGGTTAGCTTTTTTTCTAAAAACTTTTTTTTACCAATTTCTAAACTTTGCTATTAAAAAACCCCTATTTATATTTACTTTCCAAAGGTGAATTTGTTAGGTTGATCAGAGCCAGGGCTATTTCTCATGATCCTCATCCATCAGACATGGAGGAGAAGGTCTCCACGGCGGGTAAATACCATTAAAAAGTTGGTTGCTTTATTTTCCTCCACTTTAGAATGAACTTTAGAGCTATAATTTATATGGGATTTCACTTTTTAAGTTTTAAGCCTACCTCTCTTATGTATTATCCCCAAAATAGAAATGTTTCAAATGCCCCAAAAGAAGGAAGGGATTTCACCTGGCCCCGAGGGAGGAATGGGTAAGTTTTAAACACACTCTAATTATGTACTAATTAGGATTTCTTTTATATAAAGAGTTAATTAGCCCCCTAATTCTCTGGTTGTAATAAATTTACATAATTACGAAAATTAGGTATGAAAAAAGAAGGGGAGGAAAGAGGAGGAGTACAAGCACGAGGACGGAGGGGTAGGCAGGGAAGATTTTTCTGGCCTTTTACAGGTAAATTAAATTATTGAATATTTATTGAATTAATTAAATAAATGAATTGGATTTTTTAAGCTATCTATGATTGGTTCAATTATCCTTATACCTATTATCCATATGATTATGGATATGGTGGAGTTGACCCATATTATGGCAATTACGGATACAACCGTCCTTATTACGGATATTAGATTTTACTATAAGTGCAGCTACTTTGTAATTACTTGTAATACGGATAGATTATGAGCGAATTTCTGTAAAAAATTAAAATTCCGGTGATCAAACCTGTCTTGAAATAAATACATTTTATTTAAATAAAACTTAATTATGTAAAGGTCATTCAATTTCTATTTATTCAGCTTCTGCCAAGCTATAGATAGTATACTAGTATAAGTTGGGTTGAATACATGCATTTTAACTATCGTAGGTATTTGATCTGTACAAATAACATTATGAAATTAAATTATCAGAGATATGCGAAAGTTGATTTAACCTTAATTGCAATTGGACTTGCGGAATCCTCTCGTATTATAATGACAAATGCACATAATATTTGACATTCTAAATTAATATTATTTGCATATAAGTATGTATTATCATAGACATGTTTACACTAATTTATTGCCTAATTAATATTATTAATTAATAAATTATTAATATGTGAAGGTAGCCAACTTATCTAATACTTGTAGGTTATTAATAAAACTCCGACTGTAAGATTTAAGATCTGCAAAAATATATTATGTCAATGGCATCACATATCAATATAAGCAATTAGCCATGCTTAGGATTAATTAATTATACCTCGTAGACGAGTGTGAATAGGGTCGAGTATTTTATGAAATAAAACTGTCCAATTTTGACCCCAAATTCCCGGTATGATTTGACCATCTTTCTGAATAGGTGACATCGCCGTCGTCGATTCGTTCGGGGTTGCTCAAATTCGAGGATAATTTTCTTCGTGTTGACGAGGATTGCCCCAGTTGAAAAGATTAGCATTATAAGGACAATATATGCCTAATTAATAAATATTATACATTGTAAAGGCCATTTGTAAATTATAATTTGAAAGTATCTACTATCATATGTAGGGCATACCATTATGACACCGATAATAAAGATGAATTTTGAAAAAATGTCCAGGACATGAAAGTACCGTATTAGGGTTACGTTCATGAAAACTTTCCAGATTGAAAAGTATATTGTAAAAAGTTTGAATTTATATTTAAGAATATATTAAATTGTACTTGATCTGAACCTGTCAATCCCGAGAGCATGATCTTAACGTGTGGATAGCTAAAAGAAATTATATCGCATCAATCCAAAATGGAACTTGAGTATGACAATGAGGGATTTACTAATGGTTCGCCGAATGGACATTGTAATGAAGATTAAAGATTTGTAGCTTCCTCAAAGATTTTAGTATTCTTTCCGTCTCCTCGTTCAATACGCTTCCAAAATGTTTGGCATTCAAGATCTTTGAACTTGAATAAGAAATATATGCATATTTTTATAAAAGGGAAGCCCAAATAGGGCAATTCGACAATCCGATCAAGATTCCGAATACAACCGGGTTGGGTTAGGGTTAGGTTGAGCGTTAGGGTTGTAACAACCCTAACGCTTTGGATTGGATTTGGATCAATTTCAATTTAATCCGAACAGGAAGCATCGGATTGGCAGTGAAATTCGTCGGATTGTTCGGATGAATTTGGTCGGATTATGTCCCAATTATAAGATTCAAACCCATCCGAGTTCCGACCAAACTTTTTGGAATTCAAACCCGAAATTTTTCCCATTCAAAGCCGGATTTTAAATCTTCGGATTGGGATTTTCTATCCCATCCGATCCAATATCTGATTGATCCGACCGATTTCGGATCCCAGTTCTAATTACAATTAATTATTTTAAATTTATAAATGACAAGATTTTCCCCAAGCTTCGCTTGGGATATTTTTTAAATGAATAAGCAACCGGATTTTGAGCTTGAAAAGATTTAAAAAACATGAAATTCAGATTCCTCATCATAAAATAACCAAGAAACATCGAAAAACAAAAACAGAGAAAAATCGGTTTTTTGACCTTTTCTCATGACCCGTGTTGACCTTTTATCCCGATCGTGGTACCATTGAATTCCTCTCACTGAGACGCGCTCATAGAGTACCCACAACCCTAAATTCAAAGCACCTTTCACAAATTTGTCCCCTCCAGGTCAACCGGATGTCAACTTGGCGGACCGGTTATAGCCCATTAACTTGCGCATTTTTCTGGGCTATCTGATGGTACAAACAGTTTTTTCCTAGCTCTGACCTTTCTCGAGATATTTGGGAACAGACAGACGGACGGACGGACGGACTGACGGACGGACTGACGGACAGACAACATGACCGGAAGTGAAAAATTTTACCACAATGAGAATCAGCGACCTCGATATAGTCAGAAACCACCTTAACCTCAAACATGATACTCAAATTTATATTTATAGATTCAAAATTTGAATGCGAAATTTATGATTTATCAAGACGCCTCAAATGCTTTTTAACGTGTAAAATGACAGATTAAATAATTTTTTAGATAGGTTGTGGCTAATTGTGATGATTTATTGAATCGGATAAGGCATTGAAATCCATCGGATTGCTCAGATAAATCGAGTCAGATTATTTCGTTCGATTCTAATTACTTATCTGATAATCTGATTTCAAGTTTTCAACTGGAAACTTTTCTTTGGATTTTTCATCCAAGTAAATCTTCGGATTAGGATTTCCGAACCGATCCAAATCCTCGGATTGATCCGACGGATATTGGACTATCAGATAATTAAGACAATTGTTATGCAAAACTTGGTTAATATTACTCTTGTTCAAAATTTTAAAATATAATTGACCATTCATTTGAAAGTCGTTAAAATTTAAGATTAATTTTAATAGAGTTCCGTGTTTGTGAAAGAAACACTAGCATTAGACCCAAATACATAATTATTTATTTATTTTATGGGTAGGGCCCCTACCCATAAAATAAATATTTATATTTTCGAAATTTTACTCCACCCCCGGCTTGGGTCGGTGGACCGTGGGGCGAGAGCCCCGCATAAATAAATAAATATTAATTTCAGCTTTAGGATATAAGAAATCTAATGGCGAGCGGATATTGTAATTTGATTATAAGATTTCCCGAAAAAAAGACCGAATTATGTAATAATTACTGGATTTTAGAAAGCCAATCCGAACAGGTCATGCTACAGAAAAAAAACATTTCAAAAATCAGATTTTTTAAAAACAATAAATTAATTGACCTACTTGTAGCACAAGTGTAGGAGGAAATTGGGGATAAAACCGGAAGTAAAAAGGCAAAAATTAAAAAATTGTAAAAAGATAAATGTGAGAAATATGGGGGGTGAATTTTGAAGTTTTTGGGGAAGTAGAGAGAAATAAAATTGTTTTTTGGTAGGGTCCATTGCAAAGGCAAGGGTAATAAAAGTTGGTAGAAATCCCCAATCTAAAAAATCAGGTCAGAAGGTCACATTTTTAGATTGAGAATTTGCAAAATTAAAAAACATACAAAATATAAAGAGGCTGACGATGGTCAGGAGAGATTGTTGAGCCTTCCCCGTCTCGGTATTAAATTCTGGGAAGGTCCGCTTTAATTGCCAATTAATTTTAACCAATTCATTCCAAATCCAGACTATTTCATGTTTTTTACAGACAAAATTCAGGTAATTTAGGGAGACCCAGCTCACAAAAAATACCCATATAAAAAACACTGGTTGATGTTGGAGGGTAATGCGATGGCCGAAAAATACGAGACGCGTCAGTAGGAAAGTTGTTTTAATCCTTGAAAAATATCATCATCAATATTATGGATATTTTAATTTAAATCAATAGTAAACTAATACCAAACTAGAAGAGCACATGTATACCAAAGTCTTAACTGCCTCCTGCTCCGGGTGACCCGGAGGAATTCGGGATTGACATTATCCGGCTCAAATGGGGTGAAATTGAGGATGGATAGGAATTTAAAGAATCCAATTATACACTTTCGGAGTGCGGATGTCAACATGATTAAAAGTATTCAATGTAAAATAATTTAATTAAAAATAACTAATCATTTCTTGACCAATTACTCAAATTGAGAGTGCTTGTACGAGTATTCTTAACCCTGTATAACTCATTTTAGCTTACAAATTAATTAATATCCGTAAATCAATATGATCCAGTACTCGTTAATTAAACATGTATCTGAAATTAATCGAAGAAATTAAGAGCTTTTTTATGCCTTTTTCTATACCCAATATTTCGATTAATCATTAGCGGATCTGATAACTTTATTGGCATTCTAAATACAAAGTAATAAATTTCATCGTCTAAAAATAGGAAAAATAGTAGAACAATATCTGTATTTTATATGCAAAAATGAATTATTAATTGGGAAATATCCATAAATAGAATTTGGATATTTTTAACAAATTTTAATTGCATAATGTCGATATAAACATGTACTTTTATACAGTATTACTCAGGATCAATTAGATAAAAAGGAAAGGTCGATTTCGAAATGGCATCTGCCTCTCGGCTCCCTCGACTTCCTCCTCACCCTCCGAGTCTTGTCCAAAAACGGGTACTCCATAATATGGTGTACTTGTCATGTGTCCCCCGGACAAGGAGGCTTCCACATTCCCCCTAAAAGGCGGAGGAGGTGACCGAGAGGTCATAGGTCTTTGAAAGTTTGGGGTAAATTGTGACATTTCGGATTCAGGTTCAAACTGTTCAAAATCCTCGTGAGAATCGCCCCCAAGAAAGCTTGTATGACCTCCAGGACCTCCAGGACCTGATGGTTCGTTCATTGAACTCTGTTCTGATGCCATGTCCATCGGAATTCCTTTAAAGAATTCATTAAATCAAAATTGTTGCATAAAAATCCGCATAAATTGTACATTTTTGATATTATACTTGTAAAACCTACCTTTGTTTCGAGCAAAACAAATGCAATCTTCTCCTCGTAGATTTATCTTGATTTCCATTTCATCCGACATTTGTCCACCAAGAAAGGCTAGAAATTTAAGACATTATTTGGACAATTATTATAGGTATATAATTAAATTAAATCCCATTAAAATTATAACCTGGTTGTTCCCCTTCCCTCTCGGTAAAATGCCCGTATATCGGGGAAATGAGCGTGAGGATTGCGAAGAATATCAAATACATTTTATTCAAAATTCTTTGAATTGCAGATTTTTTAAATTTATTTGAGACTGGAGAGTGGAGACTGGAGACTGGAAAGAATGATTGAATCGAAAGAAATCCCTTGAAATGAATTTATTGTAGGTTGGATAGGTATATCCAAATTCTAAGGATAAGTGCATCCCTTCAAAGTACCTAGATCTGTAATCCTTATCCCAAATTCAAATACAGTACAATACATAAAACCTTATTTCCTCAAGCCTTGACCCTATACTTTAAAGCTTTTGTTTATTCATTTCAAGTGCCCTAAATTATATAGGTCATTGGAGGCGACGTCACTATTTCCCCATCAAAGTAAAAACGGAAAAGCTTGATCAACTACAGAAATTATTGAGGATTCCATCTATAAAACTTTATTATCCGATATTTTACTCCTTAAAACAAGACACGGCGTTTTTGATAATTATATTGATCATTCTGCATTAGGTAGATATTTATTCGAGAGATCAATTCCCTGGCCTTTAAAATTTAATATTATAAATTATGCACATTTATTTATGGGCTGATGTGTATTAATGCCTGGGGAATCCCAGGCATATGATTCAAGATCCAGTCCAAAAAGTTTGGAATAAATTCATTTTTTTGGCAAATCCACAAACACAAATTTTAAATATGCATATTATTAAATCCAATAGTCATCCCTATAAATATTGCATATTGTACATAGGTAATATCCTTACAATATTTGAATGGGCATGTGAAATAGTTCTGCTATACGGATAGATCGAGTCTGGCCGTGGACAAAGATCCAAATTATGATAATTAAGATCCACCTATTAAAGCAGATTTATCTAATATGTATTGTTGTGTCATATTCGAGTACAATAAAATATAGCAAAATTCCCAATCAATAATTGCGACTTGAAATCTCGATTTAATATATTTGAATACCTACTTAAATCCAAATTATATTGAATTTTATAGGCAGGAAATGTCAAGTTCAATAAAAAATATATTACAATGTATAGCAAATCCCCCATATGATAATTGGATTAAGTCATCGGATTCAAATTCGAATTCCAGATTCATTCAGATATTGAATTGGACAAGGACTGATCCATTAAAGCTCGTGACTTGACAGTATCCACCTCCGTATCCTCAATTTAAGAGCGTCCCCCAAAAAATCGGATTATTTCCGGTTTAATCTGGCTGAAAGATGCGGACTGAATTAATAACCACCCTCTCCAGGTCATCCTCATCAGCTTCCATCAATCGAAGAGAGAGGAATTATAAGGACAATAAAGGCCGGAGCTTCTCAATTATATCGGGGATACTTCCTCCAGAATTCTCAAATTTCTCCGATGATAAATCCGAGAATGGTGACAACGCCACCGGGGATGCAGGATGCCTTCGGAGAACTTTTACCCGGAAAAATATTGAGAGGAAGCTTCCATTTCTCAAATGGGGACCCGCATATACTGTGGAAAAACTTTTACTTGATGTCATTGCGGGAATTACTGTAAAATATTTAATATTTAAAAAAAATTACGCTAATTTTGTACTTTTTAAAAAAAATAGGTTGGGCTAACGATTTTGCGTAAGTTTTAGGTTAAAATCAGATTTTATATCTAATATTTTGTTAATATTTCAGCACAAGGCCTAGGTATTTATCAAATTTTTTAAAAAATCGATGTATTTTTGAAAAAAATGCTAATTTTGACCCCAAAATAGCCTATGCAAGCGTGGCAGAATTACCGGGTCAAGTTGGACTCTATTCTTGCTTTGTTGGATCAATAGTTTATATCATATTTGGTTCAACAATGCATATTAAGGTAAGAATTACATAGTTTGGAGTGACCATTCCAGCCAGAAATGTCTTTTATCAGATTCATTGGTTTTTGAATAGCCTGAAATCCGAATAATAATTATTGTTGATTCTTTGATGATTTTTAGATGATTTTTAGATATTGAGATTCTTATCATTGATTTATAATACAATAATTATAAGTCAAAGCATTATTGGAATATCATAGAAGGGTTTAAAAAAGGTTTAAAAAGCATATTACACATCTATATAAAACTTTTAATCGAATATTTCACTCGCTAAAAACCAAACTGGCGTTTTGATTAATCTTTTTAATCATATTCCGCATTTGAATCATAATTATCAGTATAAATTAGTAATTTGTAATTTATATTAATAATTAATTGCCAATTAGCGCTAGGGTCCGAAATCCGTCGGGTCAATCCAATCGGATTCGATCTGAAATCCTTATCCGAATAATTACAATTCGGTTTGGGATAAAAAATTCCGAATCCAAAAAATTTGAATTGAAATTGGATTATTTGAATAATTCGACCGGATTCATCTGCTCAATCCGACGGATTTCAGTGCATCATCCGATCTGCTTAAGGTCGGACTGAAATTGATCCGAATCCAATCCGAAGTTCGGAGGATCGGATAGGAAAAATCCGTTGAATCCTAAATCGGATGGGAAAAAAATCTTGGATTAGGGCTGGGAAGCCCTAATTTTTTAAAATAAATGCAAAATTCTAATTTTTATATTTATTTCAAAATTTAAGATCGGCCCTACAGCAGTCCTTGCCATCATGACAGCATCTTACAAGGAGTATGTTAATGAATATGCAATCCTTATCACATTTATTTCCGGTATGGTCCAAAAAACTGAAAAATGCCAGGCCATTAAAATTTTTGTATTTTTTATTTCTTTGCAAAAAGGGGTAGTCACAAGCCTTATGGGGTTATTTCAGCTCGGATTTTTAACCAATTTTATATCTACCCCTGTCATAAGCGGATTTACAAATGCAGCAGCCGTTATGTAATGATCCTATCAAAAATTCTTAATTAAAAATTGTAATTCCCATTTCTTCTACCC
>JAAZTK010000738.1:0-17800 GCA_036507255.1 Megalothorax incertus
AAATACTGCTTTTTTTTTGGCCTAAAATGCACAAATATTCGTATAGTATGCGAATATTGGTATAATCTCAAAATATGGGGATATATGCGTATAAAAATTTGGCTGATTTTGATGAGAAAGTCATATCTCATGTTTTGACAATGTTAGGAATTGATTTGGAGAAATATTCATATGCATATAATGCATAAAGCCCCGAGCCCTATATATGAGCTAGTGATTCATTTAAAATTTAAATTGATGTACCTTTACTAGACTGGCATTAATATAGGAGGGGGTTCCTTTAAGAATGACACGAGAGTGGTCATATGGGGAGACATCACGGTATCGATTGAGGGGTTTGTTCACGGCCAGCCTTGCCTCGTGACATGAAAGATCCTCATTCCGACTCTCTTTTTTAATATTCTGAAATCAAAATGCATTTAAATATAGGATTTAATTGAATTTAAAGTGAATAACTTACGAGATATACGCTATTCCATCCTATTGTGTTGTCAATTTCGTCAAATTCTTCTTGAATCCGCCTCCTCGATTCTTCTAGCTTCATTTTGGCTCAATGGGCTCGTGTAAATCGATGAATTAATTGACCTGTAAAATGATGGACAAAAATTCAAGCAATTAGTACGATAAATTACAATCAATTAAAAATCAAGAATTGATCAACTTACACTCGTTGAATTTTTATGGACAAGTGATTTCACAGTTAAAATCCAATTCAGCTCGAGGAAAACACTGGAATAAAAATTACGAGATTAATTAAAAAATAAGCAATTAAATTCCACCTGAAATTAATAATTAAATCAATTAATTAATTAAATTCCACCCGCCCTAGAATAAATAATTGATCCACAAATTAAATGTCAACATTTGGCCCTGTTTTAATATTATGCTTTTAATGCCTTCAAAATTCAACAATTAATTTAATTAACTCTGAATTAATTGAAGGCTTAATTGAGCAATCGACAATTACCTTTAATTAATTAATTAATTTAAAAATGAACAAGTTTTTACGGCACAATTAAAAACCTATTTAATTTTGAAAATTGACAAGTGCGTCAAAAGACCAAAACTTGACCACTCAAAAAAGGAATCTATGTCTGATTGTCCCCACCTCCTCCTGGCAATCAACAGCCAATTAATTACCTTTGTGAGGACCACTTAATTAATTAATTAGTCTCGAATTTAATTGATTTTTGACGAAGAGGTCCTCCTCGCAGAAAAAAAAGGCTGGATTTTTTGAAAAGCGTATAAAAGCTGCGACGAGAGCGGCAAATTAAATAATCCTCGACCGGGGTCTTGAAATTGTGAATTTGACACAAGTTCTCGAGTCCAAAATTGACCTTTGACCTCTCCAAAATGAGTATATTGGCAAAAAGACTTTGTATCCTATCCATTCGGTCTCATTCAACCCTATCAAATGTCAGCGTACCTCAACCAAAGTTGGATTTACGTGGATTTAGAATTTATTCAAAAATTGTCACTTCAAAATTAATTTGTGGACATTGTTTCGTCACGCCGTCGTCGTCACCCTCAGTGTCACCCTCAAGGAATTTAATTAGAACATTGTCCTCAACCTCAACACCTCCAAAGGAGTCTCAAGACAAGTCTCATGACTCTGAATCAAAATCAAATCTCAAGGAGGCGGAGGAGGTTCAACCACGAGAAGAACCGGCCAAAAATGACGAGGGGACCCTGGACAAATTGTCGTCAATTCCTGGTGTAAAAGGTGGTGAAATTGAAGAGGAGATTGTGTACATTGGCCAACTCTCCGAGCAAATGAATTACCTCAAAATGTTCTCACTGGGGTCGTCTCTGATGGGGCTCGGGATGCAAGTCATGTATTTTCAACATGGGATCGGGGAAATGTCAAAAGGTCTCTTTGTTGTCGGTCTGGGATTCCTCTCAATCTTCACCTATGTCACCCCGATCCTCATCCACCTTCTAGCTAGGAGGTATATCACGGAACTCAAATATAATCAACCCCTGGACACTTATACTGCCACTTATATATCATTCTTCCTACGAAGGGTTCATGTAAGTCAACAAACTTGCAGTAATTATCAATAAAACACTAATTTTAATTTTAGTTTATTAATTAACAAATCCCAGATTGACAATGATGTAATTGTAGGGTATCTTGGCTCGCGTAGGTTCATTTAATTCATTTAATTCAGTAAAATCTGCAATTACTACTCATTGGAGAACATTCACATTTCACAATGCAAAGTTGTGATTAATAATTGAATTTATTAGCAAGGACGGGAATAAAGCATTAAAGCAGTAAAAGCATAATCGAAAAGCAACCTGGAATGCCTACCCCAAATTTAGAATTTAGGCATTTCACCCCATATGGGGATGTTTAGCAAAAATTTTGAGCAGATAAAGCATTATTTTGATTTTAAAGCATTATAAAGCATAATTTCAACTTTTGACCATCAAAAAAACGCTATTTTACGTAAAAATTTAAAAAAAAAACTCGAAAAAAATTTCTAAAAATATCTAAATATGGTCAAATTTTGAAATTTTTGCCACCCAAAACTAAAATTTTTATTAAAAAGCGTGACTTTTCTAAAATTTTTATAATAAAAAGCATATTTATGAGCATATTTGAAAAATTTTAAAGCATAATAAAGCATAATCCTAGATTTTAGAGCATATTAAAGCATATTTTCGAAAATTTTAAGGCATTATATTGAGCATTTTTTTCAAAATTTTAAAGCATGATAAAGCATTTTTCATTCTCTATAAAGCAGAATTTTGATCAAAATAAAGCATAAAATTCCCGGCCTTGTTTAAAATTATTATTATTACATTTACAGCACTACCTAGCATAGTTATACGGCATTTGTGGTTTGCTGATTCGTAATTAAATTCTTTGTAATCTAATTCTGTATACGATAGACATATCAAATTAAATATGCCAAATTCCAAGCTTAAAATAATGAGAATCGAGGGGTGCAGGAATAGCGGAAATGAATGTTCATTTTACCATGAAATATGAATATAAATTGAGGAAATGAGACTACATTCCTAGTCAACTTTAATGTGAATTTCTACCTAAATTTAATAGCACTCAAATTCTAATGAAATCTTATTTTTCTTTTAAAAACAGTTCCAATTCCGAGCAGAGGATATTGTCAACCCTGAACTCCCAGGCCCATTCACCACATTTCTCGTCAAAACAAAGGACGGGAAAAAGCGACCAGTATTCCTTGCACACTCAAACTTTCTTCAGATGGAGCATTATGGTCGTTTCATGGGGTATGACAAACCGGTGGACTTTTACCTGGACCCGAAAGAGTTTGAAAAGGCTATGAATGCAATTAAAAAGAAGGGGGAGGAAGCCAAGAGTGGGAGTGGCAGTGGAGAGTCATCATCAGAGGGGGAGGCTCCCCATTTAAAAAGTAAAAGGAAGATGAGTAGCAAAGGAACATGAATTAAATTAGTCATTTTTAATTTTTATTCAAATCCTATATGCATTTATCGTACTTATACATATATCGAGCCTATACTAGTGAAATTGTCAACTATACTACTACGATATACACCCACATGACTGTGTAATATTGTGCAAGTTAAAATAACGATAAAAAATAAAATCTCACTTATAACTATACCCATTTGCTATCTGATAGCCTTCCGAATTGTCATTTTTTGCCTTTATTTGCCTTTGATGACTAGACCTTATATAATATATCAACTTATACTCGTAAAAATCATATATTTATTGTATTAGAGATGCTTTCAAGCTCAAGGTCACTTTTTATTTATCCAAATACATACTAGTTTCATTATAGGTATTTACAGCTACTAGACACCTATTATCAATCATATAAGCATATTATTATATAAAAGATAAGTTAAGTTCTCGCAATCTAATTATCAATTGTCATTCTTCCTACAGAATAAGATCAAATCTCAATTTTAGCCTTTTAAAAATAGGATCCTCGAGCACTTTTATCCAATAATTCAATCAAAAATTCAAAATAGGTAGTAATATCATGGCATGTTGCTCTTCCACACTTATCGGAGGCGGTGGACTCCTCCTCCTTGCCTTCGTTCTATTCAAATTATTCAAGTATTTCCAGGATGGGGAAAAAGTCAAGAAATTGTAAGTTTATAACTCGCTAAATTGTCCAAATTAAACATTTTTTAATGATCAAAAGTCTTGTAAGTTCTTATATTTCATCCGTAGAAAGAAATGGAGTGAATTGTCCCAAGATAAGCTCATTCTGCACATGTTTAACCGATCCTCCGTGATCCCGAGTGCATCTCCATTCGTACTCAAATTAGAAACTTATTTGCGAGCTGCTAAAATCCCATTTGAGGTTCATTTTAAAAACATATAGCTATTTATACTAATGGAATGGATCCAATGCCTTTAATTAAACGGTAATTTAGATTGATTTCAGCGACCCACTTGGCCCCAAAGGAAAGTCCCCGTGGATCTCATACCGAGGGATCAATATGGGGGATTCTCAGCTTATCATCGAGTTTCTGAACAAGTAACTAATTACTAATAATTTGGAATTACTAGGAATTATTCTAATCTAACATTGAATGAACTTTGACCTTGAAAGGAAATTTGATATTGACTTTAACAAGAATTACACTGCGAGTGAGAAGGCGATTGCTTTCAATGCTAGGATCCTACTTGAAACCCATTTCATTTGGTAGGATGACCCTCTCATTGATTTTTATAATTTTATAACCCTTTAAAATACAATTCTTATCATTTATGTATGCATTTAAAGGGGTCTAGCCAAATACCGATGGGTGGAAGGGAATCCAAGCGATTTTAGCAAAATTGTTAAGAATATAGGATACCTGCAAATGATCGGACTTCGCAAATTTGTGGCGAGAGCTGTCCAAAAGTCGATGAACGCCACTGGAATTGGTGCTCACAGCCCAGAAGAATTTGTCAAGTTGATGAAGGATGACCTTGTGAGTATTTCCGCACTATTAGGGTCCAAATCCTTCTTTTTAGGGGAAGAAATATGCGAAGAGGTTCAATTTTAATGAAATTTTAATGATAACTTTCCACAATTTCAATTCCTCGACTTCTTTAACTCGCTCTAATTAAATTTATGCAGGATTTTGCAATTTTTGCACAACTCGCACAAATTATCTACGTTCACCCCGAGTCTGAATACGGCACTTTGATTTCCAGTAAGTTATAATTCTTAAAATTCACAACTTCCTAGTACAAATTCAAAGTCCTGAGGACTTTTGAAGTTTTGAAGGATCCCAAGAAATTGAGTGTTTTGTGAGTGCACTTTCAAAGTTAAAATTGGATCTATTTCACGGAATTTTGTCCCAAAAAGAGAGTCGAATTCCTCTCAAATGAGAAAGTTGTTGCACTCGAGGGGGGTTCTGGGAAGGCCAACTCCTCAGTTTTATCAATTTTAAGAGGAAATTAATTTATTTCTTGGCATTTGGGGGATTCCGGGAATCGGTCAGATTCGCTCCGCTTCCACAAACTCGACTCTAATTATCAAATCTCACTCTATTAACTATTTGCCCTTTGGCTAGAGTCTAAATTGGAGGATTGACGTGTAAAAAAATGTACTTTTTACTTAGGAGAGCTTCCAAACTTGAAGGAATACGTCCTCAGGATGCGATCTGCCCACTGGACTGACTGGATTGAGCTATGTGCTGCATAAACTCGGCTTTGGAAGAGCACACTAACCTCCGACGACGACAACAACAACTCCAATTCAAAGAAATGTGCAAATAGAGCCCTCATTTAATTACAAACTCTGTCATCCTCCTCCCCCAAATTCGAAAGAATTCCTCCACATAAAAATACTATACCAAGAATCATTTAACCCTTCTTTGTTCACTTGAGACTCGAGTGTAAGGCAGCTTAAGGCAGACTTGTATTAATAAACTCTTGCACGGATAAATGAATACAATAGGTATCCTAATAATAAAGCGGCGTAATATTCTATAATATAAATCATTATAATATGGCAAATCATCATTCCATGTAATAAGGGAAATCAGAGACTTCACCGACGACCACACACGCACATTACCCGGAATTGAAGACATCGAGGAACACGACCGATCCATATATATTGTACTATACGGAGTATATCAGCTTTGAGATCATTAGGAATCGGTTTAATTCGAGGAATACTCGGTGTAATTTACTTCTATAATTATATGGAAGTTGGAATCGAGCCTTAAACACTTTACTAATTAAATAGGACACAAATCAGAGCCCTGAAAGTGATTAATATTATGGGAAAGTTAAGGGTTCAATGTAAATATTTAATTTCCAGTTCGAAACTTATTGAATACATGTACAATATAGGCATTAGCATTTGAATTACACACTCTATGAATCTATGAGCCATTCGAATATGATCTAGTGTATTAAATTGAATGTCGGGAGAGTGGCTGAGGACTGAGGAGGATTCCTGGAATTGGCAGAGCGAGTGGCAGAGCTGGGAATAATGAAATTTACTCATTTAATTGTATTACTATACTCATCATGAGTGGCAATATAGCAATATATGAACGATATATCCACGTATTGACAATATATTTCAAGAATAATTGTGTTTTTATCTCGAGCTATCGTCCTTTTTTACTACTAGGAGCTATATGCGCGCTATTGACGTGTACCTACCCTCGAATTCCTGGAAATCTAAGCTTGTTTACAATTAGTACTGGCTCTAATGTAGGTTATGGCTTGATAATACTACGATAGTACGGATATGCAAATTAACAATTTGGAATTACAAGTTCTTAATATACTAGGTACTCGTACCATATATCAAGTATAGAGGAATTACTACAAAGCTAAGCTAAATTAACAAATGCGTAATATCAATTGCATTTGTCCTAGGACCAATAATAGGTTTATTAATACATATCTATATCAAATTATCAATACATACTAGGGATATTTAACTCGGGATAACCCTAAAATCGATATTTTAGTGTGATTTTGAATTTTTGATGCTCAAATATTGTATTTTTATGATAGAGGAGACTCAACTTCAAATTCTAGACATATTCTAGATTGTAAATATCTAGGAAATCAATCTAATTGGTCCAATTAAAATTAATAAGCAATTTCTACTAGCTCAAATTAACCTTACAATTAGAACTTTAAATAAAGAATAAACATACCGTAAAATTCTACACATGTAGGGTACCTAAATGGGCGCCGATGGCTAATAGTATTAGTAATCCAGAGTTGTAAAGTAGGGTACCTACTACAAAGGTTGAAGTTTTTATAGTATTAGTAGTTTACATAATTCTATTTAATTTTAGGTACACAAATTCAATTCTTAACTGCATAATTGAATATACAATTTGTCTATTTGACACAAGTTTGCAATTCCAGAATATTAATAGTACTCAAAGTACCTATTAAATCTGAATATGATATTGATCACATTATATTTACTATATTCCTCGACTGATCACTCACTAATCCGAGTAATTGAACGAGGATATTTGATTCTTGGACTGTATATGGAGTTATTCGAGTTTTTTAGCTTTGTACTAGTAACGAAAAACAATCAACAGGCATCAATGATCATATCATATCATCACAATTCATCTCCTGCCTAATTTATTTGGATGATTTGGCATCCAGGATTCCAAACAAATACACCTTTTAGTTTTAACTTAAGCTAAGCTATGCATATTACTCTAGGATCGTTTGATTTATAAGTAGGTACTTTAATTGAGATAATTTTTGATTTAATCATTCCAAATTTTGATAGCTGCATATGAAATTTTAAATTCTAATTCTAATTTTAATTGAGGGATTTGAACCATTTCAATTTAGCCAATTCCCCTGCTCGAATCCTCTCATTCTCACGTTGAAAAATCCGATTAAAGACCTCGAGGCACTCTTGTGAGACGGGTGGATGACTCGGGAGGACGAGGAGTTGAGATCTCCCAGCTAAATTAAGCAATTTGCCAAAAGTATGGAATTTTGCATAAATCATTGCAAAAAGAACGGTCCCCGCTGACCAAATATCCGAAAGAATTGGGGAATATGGGAATCTGTAGAGGATTTCAGGGGAATTGTAAGCAAATGGGCCAACAAAGTCACGAGTTAATTTGGGCCAATCTTCATTTGGGACTGGAGAAATATATATATGAGTATTTTGAGCTAGTATTGTTCAAAATAAAGTAAACCGTCGTCAGCCCAAGCAAGATTCGGTGAAGCAAATCCAAATCCCGTGAGTCGAACTTGGAATTTCGAGTCAAAAAGAATATTCTCGCACTTGACCTCCCTATTTTCAAGCAGTTATTTTGAAATAGATTTAATTGTGGCCAATATGGCGAACCTATGAGCAATATGATTGTGGTGGCAAAAGGTCAAGGCATCCACAATCTGTGCAAACCACCCTTTTGCAATCTCCTCATGGACTGGCCCATTTTGGAGAAGGTATTCGAGCAGATTTCCATTAATTGTGTATTCCATAATGAGAAATATCTTGCTTTTGAGCTCATAGGCCTGGAATAAAGTTAGAATATGGGGGTGTCTTCCTACGATCAAGCAAATATTTGATTTGAGCAATTTGGAATATTTACATTTAATTTACCTAATTTTTTAAGGACTTGAATCTCGTTTAAAAGCTCCCGAAGCTTCTCTGGATCCCCATCCTTTGATTTCTCGTAGATTTTGACAGCAACTCTATACCCCCTCCAAATGGCCACCTAATTATGATGTATATGATTTATTTTTTGAAATTAAATAATAAATCCCACTACCTTTAAAGTGGTATTAGAACCCTGAGAAATTGTCCCTTTAAACTCCAGATCGAATGACCTTGAAACTGCATCCTCCTGCGAGGAGCCCCGAGTGTTATACCATGGGATGGATCTTGATGTTTTAGATAGGGAATTCTCGTAAAAAGGGAGTGGATTTATTGGCCATATTCCTGGAGATCTTTGGGTCATTTTGGGCCCTTGTTAAATACCTCGCACTTGAATAATTTTTATCCATGATTATTGTCCGAGAAAAAATTAGGATAGGCCTTGGAAGAATTCCTCCACTTCCGGAAAACCTCTCGTGACATCTTTGACCTCTTTGACCTCGACCTTGATCTCGTTGGAAAATTTTGATCGGAGGATCTGACAACTCCCCGGAATTTGACATGAATTCAAATACTGCCAAAAAATGCGGCAAAAGCTTTGAGTTTAAATTTCATTTTGTCCCGTCAATTTTTGTCCAGGTTTTGAACTTTTGCGTCATTTTTGGACAACTCCCTGGACATTTGGAGGTTCCTCGTTGTCATCTTCTGACGCCCTGGTCCATTGTCATCATTTTAATATCAAATTCCTGGAAGTTGGACCGGATTTAAAGGTATAAAAATAGTTTTAAAAAAATTGATTGTTTTTTTTTCAAAAATCATTCTTTAAAATGATTGACCTTTGATTTTTGGGTGCCGTCAGGGTCAGAGGCTGGATTTAAATAATTAATAAATGTCATTTCTTTCAGGTCTCTTGAAAAATCAATATGTCACTCTCAAAACCAGCTTCTCACCGAGTTTTATTTAATGAAGATGTAAGTCTCGAAACATTGCATTTAAAAATCATTAAATATAATTAAAACAATTATAAATTAATACGGATTTCGGTATTTAATATTTCCGCAGTATCTGGACATGATTTTTCCTTACCTCTCGACAACTGACCTCAAGAATGCCCGCCTTACGACTCCATTCTGGAACAAAACCGCCACCAAATTCCTCGGCCGAAAGTCTTTCGAACCCATCCGTTTTTCTGACCTCACCTTTGAAGATTGGATGACCCTGAAGAGGGAGATTGAAGCTGCCAGGCCAGAAGAAGATCCTAGAATCAAGCTCTTTCAAGGGTTTCGTCTGACATGGGTGGAAGTCGCCACCGCGGCCTATTGCAGCTTTATGACACCATTTAAACCTTCCCAAATCATCGTTGGAGGACGGGATATTTCTCCAGGGTCCTCTCTGACAATCCTTCTTACTCCAATTCTTAGCACCCTGTCACACCTCACCCTTGAAATCTATTGGGATGTTTTAATAATTGAATTTCATTTACCCATTCTGGGTGAACTTGCTAACCTTCAGGGGATGAGGCTGAAGCGTCTCCACCTTCAACTTTGGAAGAATAATGAAGATTTGGTATATCGAAGAAGAGGTTGCGTCTTTTTGAGTAATCTACTCGCAAGTCAGGCTCCAACCCTCGATGAATTACATCTCAATTTGGAAAGCAATGTTAAAAACGAGGATGATAAAGATTCTAGGATCCAATTTCCAATCTTCCATCGTCTTACATCTCTCGTGATAAAAATGACCCAAATCTCTCCTGAAGATCCTCTGGTCAATTTTGCACCATTCAACTTTGTTCAAAAATTCCCAAATCTTCTCAGCCTGGATATCAATGATAAATTCCTGTGTGAAATGTCTGGAGAGTTTAATGATGAGCTGGGTGAGGACAATATATTTGAACTGACCAAAGGACATTCCTTGAAAAAAATTAGGATTGACTATACCGATTTGGAGGAAGATGAACACGAGATTCCAATTGAATTCTTTACTAAACTTGAGATCAGCTTCCCTAAAGTCGAAGAATTCATGGCTCAAAGCTTAGGTGTTGATGGATCAGTCTTTCCTTGGGTGAATACCCTGAAGAAGATTAAGATTTCTGAAATTTTTTTCAGTCCTTTTAATTTGGTCCACCTGAAAAGTAAGTTCCAAAATGCTGGGTGCTATAAAAGCAATAATAAGATTAAAATATTTATAATTTTAGATCTCAAGACTTTGAAATACACGTCAAAAGCTTATGAAGAGATTGAGGATACAAATGAGTTCATCGACATGCTTTTAGAGCATTATGGGGGTCTTCCTCTCCTCAAGAAGTTCCATATTTCACGCTTTAAAGTAAGAATTATTTTAATTCATCACTTAAAAATGAATTCAAACTCAAAAATAATTATTGGATTTAAAAATCATCATCAGAGTGCAGCCCAACAAAGGATCCAGATTCGAGATGCGCTTCCTCATCAATTTCTGGACATTCTTACAATCGTATACTAATTTATAGGATTTTTAATTTGCAATTTAATTATTTAATATTCCACATTTATATTAATTATTGTACGATAGTATGTATGCACATATATCGTAAATATTATAAGTTTCAAAATTGTACAATTCACTGAAATTCAATTCAAATCAAATTCAATAAATTCTTTCGCAATACGGATATACCTACTTAATTTTTCAATTCGAATTTTCCAAATGCTAAGATTTTAGTAGACATATTTTATTCATATTATTTCAAACTAGGCTCGATTTGAATTTTGCATTATTATATTCACATTGCATAGGTATATATGTATATTATAGGTCTAGGGGGTTCATATAAGTAGATATTCATTCAAAATAGATTTTAAAAATAGATTTTTAATTGATCCTGAATTTAATTGAATCGAAACGTTTCTTAAACGTTTCTTATGGCCAATTGGCTATCTAAATAATGTTATTTGGCGGGAGTTTTCAAATATTGTTCAAGAATCCAATTTAGGTGAAAGTTAGAAATTGTCAAAATTTCTAATTAAATACCTAATTAATTAAATTACTATATTATTTCAAGTGGAACACATTTAATTAACTTGACATTCTATTTATTACCTGTTTATTGATTATTTATTAAACTCAAGTTTGGCCAAAAAGAGCTATTTTTTTGGGGGACAATTTTTGCAAAACTAATTTCGACCAAATAAAGTAAGTTTTATTTATTAATTAGATTTAGATGATCTCAAAATTCCTTAATTAATTAATTCCTAATGCTAATTACTTGCGTTTTTTGTGCAGATTTTGGTTGGGGCATTCGACAGCTTTGAGGAAATATCCTGACCTTTTACAAAATTGTAAAGTTTGCTACGCTCAAATTACGTCTTGAGCAAGTTGTAAGTTTATATTTAATTAATAATTAGTATTTAGGACCTAATTAACACATTTTAAGATGCAAATATTAATTAATGAATTAATAGATATCAAATCTGTGTGACTTTACTCGGAAAAAATGGCAGAATCCGAAAAAACACCACCTTTATCTCAAAATTCCCAAAATTCATTTTCCTCCGACTCTTCATTGTCAACTGCTGATCATGTCACTCCCAAAAGAACTGATTTGACCTCCCTCGAGTGTCCAATCTGCCTACAGGCTTGTGTCCACCCCGTAGAACTCCCTTGTCATCACATTTTTTGCTTCCTTTGCATCAAAGGGGTTGCAATGCAAGGTTAGTCACGAATTTAGCTTAAAAACAATACTTTAAATTACATTTCAATTAATTAGGACCTCACCTTCGGTGTGCCATATGCCGCTCAAGCATTCCATCATATGTTCTTTCCAACCCCAAGCTCAAAGACATTTCCCAGCTGTACTTGGACCCTTCAACAGAGACTGGATTTCAATGGTTTTACGAGTCACGTTCTGGAGGTACTTTCCCCAGTCAATTCTGACCATTTTAAGGGTCATTTTTTAAAATTAATGACATTTTTCAATTAAAAACAGGCTGGTGGGGCTATGAACAACGTACAGCGGAAGAGTTAGAACGTGCATACCAAGCCAAATCCTCGTCCATCTCTCTCATGATTGCTGGCAACCTCTACGACATTGACCTCACCAATATGGTACAATATCGAGCGAATAATCGGGCTCTTTTTCGACGGATGAAGCGAGATGTTCCCAGTTCAAGCAAGAAAGGGATTGCAGGGATCAGAGTCAACTTTAAAATCAACGAAGAAGCTCCAGAACCCACTGCAGATGGTCAGTTTATCATTCTAATTAATATATTATATACAATTTGCTTTTTTAACACAGGATCTATCGCAAGACCACTCTCTCGCCCTGATGGCTCCTCCATCCCCACGCCAAATGCCCCTCGCTCCGCCTCCGCGCCAGCCTCCGCACCCCTCAACATGCTTGTAGTTGATTCTGATGAAGAAGGTGACCTCTACGATGGTGAAGAAGAGTATGGTGATGGGCTGGGTGACTTTACAGACTCTGGAGAGGATACTTCTGAAGAGGAGGCAATCCTTGGGTGTGGTGAGGGGGATGACAAGCTAGAATCAGAAGCTCGTGATGGTGCAAGAGCCCCTACTGTTGATTTGCAGCGGTCAGGGAGGTCAACCGGGTGTTCAACTCAGACCCCACCCTCACCAACATCCCCTGGTCTCCTCCCTTGTCCCACCTCCCCCAATTCCAGGGGTAAAAAGTCGAGGCTGAGCAATTATGATGATAATGAAGTGAATATACATAATAATATTGGACCCAGTACCATTAATAATGACTCCTCTTCCCCTCCAGCAGCTACCAGGAATGGGGAAGTAATCACGGGAAGATCTAATACAAGCCTACAAATCAGCCCAACGCTTCGCATTACATTAGAGTGTGGCTCGAGCTCAGTTGGAGAGGAAATACTTTAATTTTAATACTTTCTATTTATATTTATATCGCGATTTACACATATTTCAACTGATCCTCAATTAATTAACAAATCATATTAAGGCATCTTTTACCTATCTATTATTTTGATATTGTAAAATCTTTCGTGTACGAGAAATTAATTGTAAATGTATTTAAAATATAATATTTAACCGCAATTAATCAATTTCTACTATACAGTAGGAGTTCATCTTGTATCATCTTTCTAATAGTTCTCTATCTGTATTATGTATCGTACGATAGTGTAAAAGGACTATGTAGCATTGTATTGTATTACCTACTAATAATTCTAATCCCAAGCACAATCTAGATTTTTCAAGGAATTCAGATGGTCTATCCTATTGTACAATAGATATAATTAGCTGATAAAAACCCATAAATTAATTTTAGAGTGTTTGATTTTAAAATTGATTTTAAAATTGTAAAAATCTTGATAGGGATTCCTTAATCCAATCCCTATATTTATAATGAGAATCAATATAAAGACTAATTATAATTTATAATTTACTTGTAATATAATACTACCCTACTACTCGTATCCTACTATAATAGGTACAATACATTTTGTCATATTTAGCTAACATGCGGATTCAGCACACTACCAATCAATCAGACTCAAGTTTCAATGTATTTCGATAATAAATTATTTCTAAATCAAATTAAACCCTACATTTATTTCTTTAGAATGAATGAGCAGTAATCTAATTAAAAAGATCAATAATTACTAAAGATATTGCAATGGGAATAGATTTATACGTGATATAAGACCGTTCTGCATAGTAGTATTACATTTACAACTATTAAATAAGAATTTGGTCATCCATTGGGACCAAATTGGATCCCTTCAAAATTAGATTGTGACAGAATGGATTAAAATACTCCTTAGGACGATTTAAATTATCCAGTAAAGCGTAAACCCACTTCAATACTCAACATCTGAACATCTTCCAGCCAAGGCCGTCAAAATGGTACATAAAAACTCAATATTTTAAATGCTATCTTTTCCTAAAATTATATATTCCAAGACCTCGAACTCCGTCGACCTCGACCCCTGCAAAAGACCATCATGTTCCAAACGGTTGGACGCCCTCCTGAGCCAAGAGCCTACTCCTCAGGATCCGGCCATCACCGACAAAAAGGCACTCCTGGACAAATTCACCCCAAAACCCCCGAGAAATCCAACAGATCCACCACCCCATTCAATCATACTCCCTTTTGGGGCTACTGACCAAAAGGACCCATCATTTGGCAAAATCTGTACTATCCTAGTGCAAAAACAATGCCTGATTTAATGATATTTTTAATTAGCCGAAGTTAAACTGTACTCGAATGCAGCGAGTTCTAACCCACATTTCCAGAGTCGGAGGGAACAGCTCCTGATGCCCACATGGCTCATTTCCCTTGATGAGGGCATTGTAAACTTTTATTAATATTTAATTAAGTACTAAGTTCTTAAATTAAACAAATTACACAGCTCAATGGAATACTAGACCTTCGAGGTAATTCCGTAATTAATACAATTTCAAGTATACCTTAAAAATCCCCATTCCAGACGAGCTAATGTCAACGGCAAACCAAGATCCTGACCAAGCTGTTGACAATATTCATTCTATAACTTCAACCTCTCTTTCTTTAGTATGAAATCCTATCTAAAATGTACATAAGGACCTAATTAACCTGAATTTGAATTAAAGAGCATCTCAAAAGCGGAAATTGCCTATATTTTGAGCCGTCTTCCGAGGGATGACGAGGGGAATTTGACATTTCAATGCTTTCTTCTTGCAATGGGCTCCCCTTGGCTTGCCATTGAGTCTGAAATACTTTACACAGGTACTAATTAGCTCTAATTAACCTTATTAATTAATTAAACTCATTACCAGATGGTAGATTTCATTTGGAAGCGGATAATCCAAAGGTTTTGGAGGATGTCATCGCCGCAGATGAAGAGTACAAAGCAAGGGCGGGTAAACCTTTAATAAAATCACTTAATTAGCCCAATAAGTAATTATTTAATAACAGGGGAAGCCAATACAGATTGTTATACACAGCGAGAAAAGGTATTCTTCTCTGCACTACTCATATTCCATATGGATGACCTCGTGCGAGAGGTCAAGGGTCAATTCTCTGCTCCATCCTTTGGTCAAGCCAGTTCCAAGGGGGTTCAAAGGGAATGCAATCAGCCTGAAATTGGCATCAAAAGTAAGTCGATTTTGGATTGGAGTGAATTCTTTAAAATGTATTAAATTAGGAAAAGATTTTGCGGAATGGGATGTCCCAATCTCCCCCAGAGGAAAGTCACCCTACCTTCGAGAGCGACCCTTTGTCACCTACCGATGGACCCTAGCTCGACCTCACTCTTATCTAGGGGTCAATCGATATAATGTGAATTAATAATTAAAGCCAACTTCAAAATTAATTACTTTAATTTTTTAAAACAGCTTCAAACTCTACATTTGAGCATCAAACCCGAGATTGGATGCGAGGAAGACAGCAAAGGTCGGCCTAGGGAGTTTTTTAAGGTCACTCTGCGGGAGAATCGGTACCAAATTAAGGTTTGCGGGCAAAATTAATTCAATTTCAAGCCTTCGAGGTCAATTTTGATGATTTGACAGCGTGCTTTGGCTTACTTGGGCTCGAGAGGATGCTGTGTGGCACTCCTTCCAGACGTTGACCTCATAATCCACCTGAGTGACACCGAATTCCAAGGGATGACCTCTCCAAACCAGCATCAGGGTCCTCCATCAAAGCGTAAACTCGCATTCAATACAAAAACATGGTTAAAAAAGTTCTTTAAAGGTCACTGCCCGGATTACAAGGTTGAGGACAATCTCCTCTCCCGGAAATCCCGATCCCTATACTGTCCCCTTAAAATGCCGTCTGGGATTACCCTTAAAAAGTCCCACCTTCAATATGCAGAAGCCCTACAAATGCGAGAGCAGATTCAGACCCTGAAATCCAATCATTTTAAATGCATTTGCAAACATACACAAAAATTCAGACAATTAACTTGGTTTGGATGAAAATACGTTTTAAATCAATTAATCATTATATTTACCAAAAGGTCAACCCTCCACGTTGGGATTGTTCCACCTGGAAGGTCGAGGAATTCCCTAATCCGGTCATATTGCACTTATCTCTCATCAAAATGCTTCCTACCCAATTATGCTAACATTCCACTCACACATGAAAAGCAACCCAATCAAATGGCTTGCAAACCCTACTTTTAAAACCTTATTAATTTGGAAATAAACATTTTATTACACGATACATAATTTACAAAAGGTTTTTCATCCCCTCAATTGGGATTAGGTTGTATTAAATCAAGCTACGCTTTGAAAATAGCTAGCAATAAATTCTAAAAGTCTTTAACATCGACATTAATCCTTCTGGGAGGGTAGCCATCAACGTCCACGATGAGGTATTGATACTCATACTTGCCATTCTCGCTCTAATTATTAATTTAAAATAAATTAGAAATAATAATTAATTTAATTTGGATTTAAATCTACCGGAGCCTTCTTCTCCACATGCACAGTCCCCTTCCGGAAAGCACCCTCCACGTAAAACTTCATTCGCAGAATCTTTTGGTTATTTTGTATAAACTCTTGATGAGCCACATGCCTTCTCCAACCTATTTCATTGTATAATAAGATTAAAGATTTAGGAATATAACTTAAAATGTAATTTAACCTCGCCTAGTCTCCTCTCCGTAACATTTAATGGGGGTTCCGAGGGCATCTTGAACCTCTGGGTGATTTTTACATAATTTGAAGGATCGAGTGTAAATGTTATTGATAGATTCCCTGTAATTTTACATAAATGAAGCTTTAATTATTTAGACTTTTAATCCTTTTACAATCAATGCTAGCTTTTAATCTATTCGAAATCTGTACCCTGATAGAAGCTCTGCAAATATAGTATAAAGCATTCCAGCTGTGACAGCGAGTCCAATCAAAACCACACTCCCATATCCAACTGTCTTTGTGTTTTCTTTTACTGTGTTAAATTAATTGATTTT
The DNA here is from genome assembly GCA_036507255.1 of Megalothorax incertus. Taxonomy (NCBI): domain Eukaryota; kingdom Metazoa; phylum Arthropoda; class Collembola; order Neelipleona; family Neelidae; genus Megalothorax; species Megalothorax incertus. The sequence continues at coordinate 17,483 of JAAZTK010000738.1, forward strand.
AAAATTCAATTTCAAAATGAATTAGCTAAAGTACCTTTCTCTCCCATTGAAAGTGTGACAGCTCCTCCTGAATCTCCCGAGGACCGAGTAAGAGCCTTCGCCTTTTTCTCACCAGCTTTTTGATGACTAACTCCTCCAGCACTGGACAAGAATCTAGATCCAAGTAAATTGACATTTCTCAAGAGGAAGTTGTGGTTGACGAGTGGGATGTTATGCAGGTCAATTGGAGGCTTTTTTAAAGGGTGTCTGAAGAAGATTATCCAATGGTGTACTTTTGACATCTGCAATCCAATTAATCAATATTAAATTAATTGTCTT
>JAAZTK010000739.1:0-17794 GCA_036507255.1 Megalothorax incertus
ATTAATCTCTCTTGAATCAAACCTGGCCTGAATTTATTTGCTTGCATAAAAGCATTTATAACATTCTGGTGATTGCGGCCAGAACTGTTAATTCCTTAACTATCTATTAGTTGGATTAACACCAGAGAGAATAAGAGCAAAGAATTCCCCGTCCTAGTTGGGATAAACTAGAGGCAAGAAAGGACAAGATCCCGGACAAAACCTTTGTAAAACTATTTTTCCCCGAAACCACAAAATCTTAAAGGATTATTGTGGGACATCAATTCTAAGAAGAGAAGGGTCAAAAGTCGGAAAAATTTGAGGTGAGTCCGAGAACTCGGGAAATTTTGTCTTAGAGAAGAATTATCATAAGGGTCGACCTAGAAGAGGTAGAAGGCTCGAAGACGTGCCAAACTGGAGGGAACCGTTGGGGCAAACGTCTGAGAAAAAGCCGCTCGAATATCAGAGGTCGTGACTTTTAGAGGCAGCAAAAACCAGCCTAGGTTGAAGGGATGCAGGAATAGCATCAGAAAGTTCTGGAAGAAAGACCATACAAATTTGTAAGGGCTTATTGTACAGAAAAACACTACGAGGGAAATTCGACTATCACCCTTGTCCACTACGAGGAAAGAATAGGGAGATACAGACAGACTTCTAGATTCGCTGCGCGGTAAAATTGGGGCACGCTGACACTTGTATTAGTAAGTGAGAGCTGCGTGGCCGGAAATACAGAGGGGAACATAGAAAAGCATAGGCAGATCGCACACCCAAAAACTACGAGGGTAAATAGATTATCATCCTACGACCACGCCGTAACTAGGAGAGTTGAGGGAGCCACTCGTGAGCTTCTAAGAGTACACTCTTGAGTTGCGCAGAGGACTTTGGGGGCAAACTGCTACTTGCATAGAGATAGGAGAGCTGCGTAGTAATAACCACGCCGAGTTGAAGAGTCGAGTTTGTCTTTGGAGGAGAGGACACTGAGTAATTCCAATTCTAGTTGGAATAACGGATCAGGGGATAAGATTTTGTGACCTGATATTCACAAATAAAAATCCCAGGGCAAGATTCATAAAGAATATAAGGGCAAGTACAGAGGCAAATGAAGAGCGAAAGCGAAAGCAGTAGCGAAGATTCGAATCCAAGTGAGGAGGAAGAAGAGGAAATTTACGAGCCAATATCAAAACCACCGGTTCTACGGAAGTGGAAAGGAAGTCTTGAGATGTCAAGAGTCGAAAAGTCGGGAATCCCAGAGATCCCAATGACTGTTACAATGCGCCCGGCCAGATTAACAATAACTCCAAGATGCTTTAACGGAGGTCCGGGAGAAACTGCGAAAGATTTTATCGAGCATTACGAACGAGTCGCCAATTGCAATGGCTGGGATGATTCCTTTAAAGCCCTATATTTCCCTGAATTTCTGAAGGGTACCGTGAACATTTGGCTCAGGGGTAAATACGATACGAAGAAGCTTGGAATGGCAACATGGAGAGAGCTGAAAGAAGCTCTTCTTGAGGCATTTTCATCCAATGGAGGTAGAAGAAATGCAGAGATTAAGCTGAGAGATCGATTCCAGAGAGTAGGAGAAACACCCGAAGATTACGTTTATGGAATGGTTGACTTGTGCTTGGCTGTAGAACCATCTATGAGCCAAAGTCAACAAGTTAGCAAAATTATAGAGAAGATGCTACCCGACTATATGAGAGTGATAAATCAGAAACGACCTCAAACTGTTGAAGATGTATTGCGGGAGATGCGGACATGGAAAGAAAGTGAAGAAATGAGCAGAGTTCGACCTTTGGAAGATATATTTATACTGGAACGGCAAGACGGCACCTCAGAAGAGACAACAGTAGATAACACAGAGCAAGGAGAATTAGCACTATATAGCCCAAGGAATAGAGTTGAGCTTGAAGAACTTAAGGATTGGCAAGAAGAGTTGAAAAGGAGGCAAGAAAAGCTCGAAGATTTAATTATACAAGTACAAGATCTACTGAATAAGAATCTTGGAGCAATACCTAGCCCGAGAACTAAATTTCCGTCAAATGGCTGTTTTCACTGTGGCGAAATAGGACACTTTAAAAGAGACTGTCCTCATTTAGCCTTGAGATCACCAACTCAGAGCCCACTGGTTCTTTATAATGACAAGGAACAAAGTTTCACCTCGGGAGAAAGTACATCTAGCCAAGACCCAGACTGGAGAGTGAATTATGCACAAGATCCCAATTATCCGTTTGGGAGACACGAGCTCAACCCGACTGCTGAGGAGTATATTTATAACGTAAAGGGGGACTACTCCAACTCAATGACCGCAAAACAAGGCGAAAATAAACACCCGTCAGAAAAAGTTCTCACAATGGGTTCTAGCGGCAAGTTTGATATATCCAGAATATACGGATATATAGTGGGCAGCAATAACATGCACCCCATCATAATTGATACTGGAGCATCTGCTTCTGTTATTAACCAGAAGATCGCAAGGGAATTGCCTACAAGTTGCAGAAAAGCTGCTGATCCGAGTTTATACTTATTGAGTGCTGATGGGAGAAAGAGGAAGCCAGTAGGAATGGTCTCAGTAGAGCTCAGTTTTTGCCCAGGAACACAAGCCAAAAAGGGACAAAAGAGGCTCAAGTTTCCCATTGATCTGTTGGTTGTGGAAGGAAATGACATTTCAATAAAACTGGGAAATGACTTTAACTATGAATATGATGTCAACATCAATTTCAAAAAGGACGTCATAACCATTGGAGGAGCGGATTACCAAATAGTTGACGATCAAGCTAGGCTAGACCGCAAGTGTACGGATAGAAGTGTACAATACCTCCAAGAAAGTAAAGACAACAAGCAAATTAGGGACTCAGCAGATACTAAAAGACGACCACTACATCAAGATCAGCCAAATGATAATCTCACACACATCTACAGCATTGGTCCAAGTAATAGAAAGGAGATCTCAAAGATTTTTGGATTCATTGAGAGTATCCCAAAAGTATACCAAATCATTGTGGATTCAGGCTCAACCGCCTCAATAATTCATAAGGATCTGGCGGATAAATTACCAGCAATTTGGAGGAGACAAGTAGATTCAACAGTTGTGTTTATGGGAGTCGATGGAGAGGCCACCAAACCAATTGGGAAAGTATCAGTCGAATTAACATTCTGTAACTCAGATAATTACACCAGCGAGCTGAGAATGGCAAAGGGATTCCAAAGGCCCAAATTCCCAATGGATTTGTATGTTGTTGAAGGAAATGCAGATATAGCCATCTTATTGGGAAACGATTTCAATTACCAATATTCCACCCAAATTGATTTTGGCAAAGGCCAAGTGAGCATTGAGGGAATCAGTTATGAAATTATCCTAGAGCATCTTCAAAACACTCAAAAGGCAAAACCACAAACTCAAAGAGGAATTGAATACGGACCTCCCAGAAAAGTTGTCTCAAGCTACTCAAATTTCGAGAAACTACAACGAGTCGCTAGAGAAGGGAATAAAAATCTTATAAGATCAAGAGCCAACCGCGAGAAATTTGACAAGCCGATGATACTTTGCAAAGGATTACTAACAGAGGAGGACCCAATTGCCCAAGATATTCAAAGATTGATGGAGCAATTACCAACTGAGATGGAAATAATTGATTTCTCAGAGGATTACTCTAAAAGAGAAATACCTCAGGTACTCCTGCATTGCTATAGCCTACAAAACAAGCATACGGATGAGAATGAGATAATTGAAGTCCAGAATGAGCCCGATCTTAGGTATGAGGAGCTTTGGGAAACCAGTGGGAGTGAGAGTGAAGATTCGCAAGAGGGAGATCTGAGTGACTTTGATGAATTAGAACACGATGAGGTCACAGCAAGTGAAGTATCGGATTCTGAGGATGAAAAACCCCTGATCGAAAGGATCCGCGAATTTAAAAGCCTCGTCTTACAAGCCTTATCGGAGCTTTATGAAAGTGATGAGAGCGAGGAGAGCGATAAGAGCGACGAGAGTGATGAATGCATTGAAAAATTTGCCCAGAAACAAAGCATTAAGAGACGTGTCCGAAGGAAGAAGAGAGCCATACCCGTGTATAAACGAGCACAGGAGAAGTGCGAGAAAGTTAAAGCAAGAACGGAGTCTGTCAAGATAAAACAGAAAGAGGAACCGGCAAAGATAGAGCAAAGAGCTGACTTTGTTAAAATAATCCCCAGCTCAATTACACCAGAAGCAACAGTGACTCAACGAGAAGAACCCTTGGGATCGAGAGTGAACAGACGGCCAAAGGAGAGAAAGGCAAGTGAACACTCGGAGGGAATTGAATGGACCATTTTATGGGTTCTACTCTTTCAATTCATCCTTACACTCATTGTATTGGCCATGGTCTCGTTCAGCATAATGGGATGCCGTGCGGAGAATACACCTTCACTATTGAGATTCTGCACTAAGCTTGGGGAAAACTCTCCCACAATCCAGGACCCTTCCGCAAGAGAAAAACCGTGGATTAATACACATACGGAGGGAGAACCTCTATTATTCGTCGGTTGGAGAAAGATTGCAAAATGGATAATGTTCGAAAATCAGCCTCCTGAAGTGGAAAAGAACAGCGTTGGATTCGAGCCCCACCTTAATGGAGCGGACTTAAGCAAGGAGCCATTAAAAGAGGAAGAAAGCCTTAAAGGAGGATTTTGGGGATTATTCTAAATTCAAGAAGACAATGTCCGGAATGACAGTAAACTACCAATGTCCGGAATGACAGTAAACTACCAATGTCCGGAATGACATTAAACTAGCAAGGGAGAAAGAAACAAGGCGAGAAAGTCAGAGTAGAAAAAAAATGAAGGGCAGAAACTAATGTCCGGAATGACATTAAACTACCGAAGACCAAAAAGAACAGAGCGAACGAGAAAGATAAACGAGACAGGAAGGAAACTAATGTCCGGAATGACATTAAACTACCAAGAGCAAGAGAAATAGAAAAGGGAGGAAAGATATGGCGATAGAGAAAAGAAGTTGAGAAGAAGAGATCAATGTCCGGAATGACAGTAAACTACCAATGTCCGGAACGACAATAAACTAGCAAAGCAAAGATTAACGGGACCACGAAATTCAAAAGGAGCGGCCAGGGAGGGAAGAAGGGAGATCTTCTCGTCAAGGCTTTCGCAGTTGAATTGAAACGGTGGACCTAGGAATGAAGAAAGAAATGCGCCGGGTGGCCAGATAAAATCAAATTTATGATATGAAGGCAAAACACATTATTAGTAAGAAAATATCGATAGAGCAATTAATAGGAGGAAAAGTGAGGTGAGATATATGGATTCACCAATCGTCAGAGAGTTGGGGCTAGAGAATGTGTTAAACACAGAAGATAGATATGGATTGTGTGGACTGAGGGACAACCTCTTTTTCCATATTTACCTAAATTATCCGAGGATTAATTGAATATAAAAACTCGGGCAATAATTTCCTTTTGAGTTAGCATAAGAAATCTCGAGCGGGATTATCGTAAATAATTTAGAAACTAGCTCAAGGGCATTGACCCACCAACCAGCTTCTCTATTAAGACGATAGGAAATACAGGCTCAATAGGAGAGCTTAATTACTCATTTCAATCATCCCACCTAAGCCAAAACATCGATAAAACGAACTTACAACAATCCTTACCTTCATAATCAAATTAACGGGAGGAAGAAATAAACTAGCTAATTGAGGAGATACCTGAGAGGTAGACACAAGTACTTTAGCTAGAGGTTACATAAATGAATGGAAAATGGAGAGAAAGAGGAGCTAAGATGAATGGAAAGAATTGCGCACCCTTTCCAATGTCAACAGTCAACCTCTACAGAAAGAGAGCAGGAGAATTCTAATGCAGAAAACTCTCGTATTGGAATTGTGAAATTCCAAATAAATGGAAATTGAGTAAAGCAAGGGAAACAGTCAAGAGAAGTAGTAGAAGAGCCCACGAAGTTTACGGGGCACCGTAACTAGCGAGAGAGAGTAGAGAAGATCCATCTATTGGACAAAAGCGTATTACTGCAAGAGAGGAGCATTATGAGATAGGGGAAACAGCAAAAGCCTTGAAAACAGATGAATAAACTGCATAAGGAGAGATTGAGAGGAGTCATGAACCTCGCAATTATTCATTCGTCAGCAGTCAATCCCTCATTTACAAGCTCCTATGGATCTCTACCCAAAAAAGCTAGAATGGAAAAGTTAGAGTCGCATTTACAAGTACAAACAAAAAGTCGCAAGTAATCGGGAGAAAAACTGAAAGATGCGGAATCGAGAATATACGGGAGAATTAGTAGCAGAAAGAGAAGAGAAGATTTGATAATTCTGCAATTTTCTCATTCAGGAGCGGAGAGGTCGTAAGTTCAAGAGGACAACATACACTCTCGGAACATAGAATAGAAGGAGTTCTTGGAGTCAAGAACAGAGGATTGAGCACATAGTTGCCAGATTGTGCTCATAGGAATAACTCACGTTCAGCAAAGAGCTCGTGCATGAGTCATCAATAGAAAACAGAGAATCGAGACAGACGGACATGAAAATGGACAACTCTAAACACTCAACCATTGAATTCAAGGATTTAATTCAAGCTGGAAGCACTACGCCGGAAGACATTGGTATATCCTATACTCTTGTTATTCCAGAGAAGGAGGATAATAGTGAGTTCGACTTGGACGCGTTCCTTGAAGCAAAAATAGAAGAGTTTGGTGGAGAAGTGTCAAACCATATTCTAAATGAGAGCACCACATGGAATGTAGATGCGGAGGAAATTATCACCTCTAATCAACCATGTCAATCGTCTAATGTCAACGGGGATTCACTTTTTAACCTGATAGGAAGAATGGAATCACATTGGATAGATTCAAGGTAAGAAACAATTGAATCATGCATAAATGATTAAAGAGAAGTACAAGAGCATTGAAGTTTCCTTCAATAAGATCGACTCTGCCAGGATTGGAGCAGAGCAATACAACCAATAGATTAAGGAGTGAGTAAAACGGATGAAGTGAAATCTATTCAGAGGAAGAAATGAGAACCGAGGTGATTGTCGGAAAAGAGTGTCATTAAGCTTGAAGAACTCAGCAAGCGATAGAAAAGCTTCTGATGTAAAAATGACGAAAGATGGATATGTCTGAGAATTTTTGAAATTAAAACTCGAAGAGTTTTTGTTTGTTGGGGGGAAGGGATTCTGGAATTGATCACTTCAGAAAAATTCTCGGCCACCCAACCAAATTAAACTCCACGGAGAAATTAAGATTTGAAAATTTTACCTGCCAAAGATCCATCCCAGATCCCAGATCAAGTACATTGATACAAGACACTCATATGACATTATCACACACTACGCATCAATTGAGCACGGAAGTATGACTGGGAGACAAACAATAGATGAATGACGACTTGAACAAAAATTACCATTACTTGACGGAGAAAGCTCTAGGAAAGTCTAGATGAGCTTTGAAATCGGAAGCTAAAATAATTACTACTACTTGACGGGATAAATTAATGGAGGCTACCAGGAAGTGTGAACTAAAGACAAGCAGCACTTGGAGCCCAGCAGGAGAAAAATTTGGAAAAGAAGTGGAAAGTTGTAACAAGCAGAGAAGCTACAAGAGGAACCGGAAGTAAGAAGCACTCGAGAAGGTTCAACAAGGATCCGAGAAAAGAGACCGGAACCATTGGACAAGCCGGACTTTGTAACATTTTGTACATGTAATGTAAATGATGAAATAGCATAGGAGAAAGTATTTACTTTCACTTTAATTGGCATAATAAGTAGGTAGTGCTAATTAGACAAGTAGTGCAACATGAATTGCATATTTAGCCTTATGCTAGAGATAAGAGTAGCTTAGTTTAGGAGAAAGTGACTTTCACCTTAATTAGTAAGTGACATAATTATCATTAATTAATTCGTATGAAAGCTAAAAGAGAAGTCAATATGACAAGGAAATTGTAGTTCGAGTACGGCGAGGATAAAAAGGGGAAGTTAGTTAGTAAGACATAATTAGATTTAGTGCACATAGTAAGTACTAATTAACCCAATTAGAGACTATATATACAAAGGAGCTAAGTATTTCTACCTAATTAGCAAATTGCAATGTTTTAATTGAGAAGTAATTTTGAGAGTAGCTTTGAAAATCGGAAACTCTCGAATACAAGTACTATCATTTCAAAGTCAAAGCCTATAAAACTGAGATCTATAGAGCTTAAAACTGGACCATGCAATGTTAAACACAAATTGGGAGAAGAAATTAGAATTTAACCGTTAAAAATCGGCGTGATCACTTTTAAAGGGGGAAATATTGGAATATACTTTGTATTCTAAAATTTTAAAATTGCCCATAATTAATAATTGGGGGAAATACACATTGAATTTATACATTTTATTCCGATTAGAATTTAAATTGTAGGAAATTTTAATGGGGATTTTTCAAGAATTCAAGAAAAATTACACATGTAATTTATACTCATGTCAGCACATGTTCCTTGACCAAGCCTTGCACGTTGGTCTTTGGGAACCACTAGATTTATTAAATAAATGGATTTAATCAGACTGGGAAGAGCTCTGGATAGCTCACATGTAAATTTCAGACTAAAGTTTTAAAATCGAAATTTCAAAAATTTGGGCCATTCCTATATAGCATAGGGAGCGAAAGTATGGGTGAATCCTTTTGTTGGATTTGGAGACCCTTTTAACCTGAAGGGACAGTCAAGGACCCTTCAGATTGCTTTAAATTCAGTAGGCCAAAGACCCTTTTAACCGAGCCTATTCAAAAGCGGCATGGGACAAAGAAAAGAAATAAATATTGACTCCGAGTCGAGTTTTATGACTTTTATTGCACCTGGTCCCGTGAGATAAACATTGCACATTGCATTGTAATTCCAACGGTCCTAAGCCCGAGTTTGAAATTGTGTACAAGCCAATTTAAAAATATTCTCAGCTAATACTACTTGATATATCCCTAGTAGACAGTTTTGAGGAATACGTGTCTTGTACGAAATTATTAATTTAATAATTTCAGGCTACTTTGTTAATTAGAGCATTACTATGAGGGCCTAATAAAGGATAATTAGAGTTAGTAAATTATGTAGTATGCATGTATACTGTAGTATTACCCGAAGTACTTGTAGTGTACTTGGCATTTGCATTACATTTGCATAGTATTTATAGGTATCTTGTATTGTATTACTATAATACTAGTTGTAGTTCGAGCCCATGGCCCGATGATAATAAGATTTAAGAATTAGTTAGGAAGATAATAGTTAATTAAGAGATAGTAAGAATTGTACTAATTAGCAACTAATTAGCAACTTACTATAATATAAGAGTATTTATATTACATAGTTGAAAATGTGTTGATGGTTGTCAAAATTGTTTCGTATTGATTTAGGTAATTATTGTAAGTAATTAACCTGATTAATTATAACTAATTAAGACAAGTTACATATTGTAATGATGAGACCTCGTTATATGTGACCTCACACATTGTTAAGTTTAAATTTTAGAATTAATTATTAAATGATTGTTAGAAATTAGCAAATAGAAGGCAAATAGAGATAAGTCGTGTGAAGCATAATTAGTGACTAGACCACTACAAAAAGCAGAATAATTGTGAAGCAAATGGTATACCACTACAACTCTAAAGGTGATTGTAAAAGAACAGCAACCAATGAATTGTAAAGCATGAAGCTAATGGTATTGTATAAGGGGTTTGTATAAGATCGAAGCAACCAAAGATTGTAACAGCGACAACAAAGGTGATTGTAAATGTGGAGCAAAGTTATATGGTAGCAGATATTGGGCTACATGCGAGAATAGGAGTTGTACGCTGATAAGAAGGTTCTAATATGCTAGAATTAGTGAGAAATTGTACTACGAGATTAAGGAGATAGATTGTAATTAACGGGGCATTTAGGATTTAACGTAATTGGTAAATTACTAGCCCCAGGGGGTGACGAGATGTTAGGATATTTAGAACACAGTTAACTAAATATGTCTAATTACTAATTACAATCTATAAAGCAGAGATTGGTACAGACTGGATGTACTATAATGTACGAGTACTATCAGGTCTGTCTGTACCAGAGGGGTTCAGCAGCCGTGTAGGATTACTAGGGAGCTAGGCAGGGGGTCGAGGTAGTAGAATACATAGAGATAAGGTAGATCGGTACATACGAGTAGTACCTAAGTGTATTCATTGGGAGACCCTATCAAAATTGTTCAAGACCACAAGGGACCAGCTCACTCCCACCATCCCATCCACCATGCCCTCAAGATCGCCTATATCCAGTGCTCAGGATATACTGTGCTATACTGTGCTACAGTGAGACCTGTCAATCATCCAGAAATCCGGCTAGCACCCTTTAACACATAAATCTATTTTTAGCCTTAGACATATATCGTAGTATAGCTGTAGTACCTAGAAGTACCTATTGTACCGAGGATACCCCTCAGAGTACCATTGAAATAAAGCTCATTCTTCGTTCTGTCTTGGACGTGATCACACGTACAATTAATCTCTCTTGAATCAAACCTGGCCTGAATTTATTTGCTTGCATAAAAGCATTTATAACACAACTTTAAGTTAATTAATTATTAATTCAGATTCTTAAATCTTTCATGATTAATTTTTCAATAAACACTTACATAATAAGCTTCCGACTTGAGCCAATTATCCATGTCACTTTGGCCATTGATTTGCTTGGTTGGTCTTATGAAGACGTGGTCAGGGCCTAATTAAAATAATATTTAATTAAATCATTTAAAATGAACAAAATTAGGAGTATTTTCAAAATGGCTTTAAAAAATATTCAAACTCAATTTTGTCAAATGTCACTCATTTAGGCCATGCAATGTGTAAAAAATAATTAATTAAACTTGCCAGTAATCTGGGGATGAGGTGCCGAAGATGCCATCACTGCAAGATCAGATGTCAACTAATTAGCTGAAATTAATTAATTTATTGGCAGAAATAAAAATTCTCAATTTTAGAAAAATTTAAAATGACTCGCGCTGTCAAATATCGCGCTAAAATCCCATTTGATTTGGACCTCAGCTCTCGAGTTGTCATCCAGCCGGCTGCAACTGACCTTGAATTTAATTAATTTTAATCAACTCTGATTGAAGTTGACATCAAAGCTACCTCCACCGCCCTTCTGTAAGTTGTCATTTCAAGCATATTCTTTCCATTCGCCTTTAATCATAGGTATTTTAAACAGCAAAACGTGTATTTTGTGACATTTAATTTTTAAATTCAATTTTAATTTCTTTTTAATAGATAGATCAAAAGAGGATTTAAGGCTTCAAGATGCGTTTGGGTGACACTTTTCCGAATTTCAAGGCGAGGTGAGACCTGTAAATCCCTTATGTATTGTATAATTAATATTTTAATTATCAAACTAGCACCACGATTGGGGACATTGATTTTTATCAATGGCTCGGAGATTCTTGGGGAATTCTTTTCTCTCATCCGGCTGATTATACACCAGTGTGTACGACCGAGCTTGGTCGAGCTGCTAATTATATGCCGAAATTCGTAGAGAGGGGTGTCAAAATGATTGGGCTTTCTTGCGATCCCGTAGAGTCTCATAAAGGATGGCTGGATGTAAGTTTACATACGTTAGATTGAAAGTTCTAAAAGACATGTCATTATCAATTTTAGGACATCAAATCATATTGTCCAGAGTTGAGGAACAAGGATTTCCCTTTCCCTCTGATTGCTGATGATAAACGCGAACTTGCCACTCTTTTGGGGTAAGTTCTTGAATGCATTTTCAATGTTTAAACTATTCAACTTGATTTCTATCGGATAGAATGCTCGATCCAGATGAGAAGGATGCAGCTGGTATGCCGATGACCTGTCGGTCTCTCTTCATCATTGGCCCAGATAAGAAATTGAAGCTTTCAATTTTGTACCCAGCTTCAACTGGTCGTTCTTTTGATGAAGGTATTGTAGAAAATCTTTTAATTTATATTAGGCTAATAGTACGATTGCCATTTGGTCATTACTCATTAATGTCATTCTAGTTTTGCGTGTGGTTGATTCACTCCAATTGACTGTAAAGCGCAAAGTTGCTACTCCTGCTGGTAATTCATAAAAAAATCCAAAGACCTTATTTTTTTAATGACTTTATTGTTCTTTCAAAAGATTGGAAGCCAGGAGCTGGTATGCAATAATATAAATCATACTACGATAGTTTAATAATCTGAATGAATCGAATCACGCTAAACGTTCCTTTTGTTCCTTTAAAGCTTGCATGGTTCTGCCAACTCTTAGCCAGGAGGAAATCAACTCAAATTTCAAAAACGACGAGGTCAATGTGGTCAAAATGCCATCGGGAAAAGAGTATGTCCATTCTTTCATTATTATTGAATTCATTCAGACAACTAATCAGTCAAAGTAGATAAACTAATCAATTAGTTTATCTACTTTGACTGATTAAATCATATCAATATTTTCCAGATATCTCCGTACCGTTGTCCTCAAAGATTAACCAATCATGGATTACTGCTCTCAATCAAATACATTCTGAAATCAAAACAGCTTCCAGGAATCTAAAATCAAATCATTCAAAACTCAATACCTGTTTAAACAAAGAATCAAAGATTTATATCTTAATACTTTGAATACTAATCTACCATTTTCTCCCAAGTTATGTATTAGAAATTCAATTAATTAACACAATTCCCATTAAATGTAAAGATTACTAATCAAACTTTATATCCCCGGTGCATCAGTTTACTAAAATACAATATTAGTATATTACACAATCTATGCATGTAGCTTTATAAATCTTTATACAATTGGTTTCGAATAAAAATATATATTGCAAAAATAACCCAGCTCTGTGGCCTGTGCGAACTGGAATAGAATTAATTCAGCAAATCCCCCAATTATAAACAGACTTGTTATTCTGCAATACAAACTTCAAAGTATTACAGTTCATTAACTTGGATTAATTTCAATTGCGCACAAAATGAAAACCCTCCTTCCATTTTTAGCATTAAAACACATTTAATATATTCAGGATCAGTATGAAGAGCCGAAAGAATATTTTAATAGGCAGTAAGTAAGCATTGTACTACATTGCAGTTAATGGTTAAAAATTGTAATTAAAATGCAGAGTAGTTTCTCCTATATCCCCCTGTATAAAACGCCTATGCAATAGAGTATAGACCTAAAGAATTCTTCCAAGTATGTTCCTATCATGTGATACTCTCATTCCTCTATTGCAGGTTCTGCTGATAAATTCAACAATTCATTTGGAGGACCTTGAATCATTAAAAGAATCTCTTTTATTTGACATTGACCCAACAGTTCAACTTCCAAAGTGTCCAAATACCCAATAAAATAATCCTTAAAGTCCCCCCTTCAAAATCCCCTTCAATTTCTACAAAAATCCCAGAATTTGTGGAGCATTACAAAAAACACAGTGAGTCATACGATCGAGCAATTAAGTTACAAAAACTCCTTTCACCTTAAACTGGCTTAAAAAGATTATAGAAAGAATTAACCTTGATGTTTGTTGGCTCCCTCGACATTTATTTTGAGTCATTTTTAAATACAGTGTATTTTTAAATTTAATTGAAATCTATTAATCAAGCTAGGAGATTTATCAATTAATAAGCATATGCATTGGAATTCACCTGTTCAACCTCGACAATAAGTGCTTTAATTTTAATTACAACTTATTTATTTCTTTAATTCCTCGCTAATTACGTGTCCAGAAGTTGAGGAATAGTCACATATTGGATTAAAAGCATTTGGATTTTGAGAACTTGATATCAGCTCATCCTCGTTGTTTATAATAGATCGTAATTAGGGCGTTTTTGCAATAGCTAAATGGTGTTTTAGAAAGTTAATTGTTTAACTTAAAAAATTGTAGTAATTGTTGATGGCATATAATTGAATTTATTTATATAAACATTCGAGTTTGCAAGTTAAAACCAAGTGTCTTAAAAATTGTGGGTCTAATTAATTCTGCGTATTTGGCCCAATTTAAAGAGTTTAGTCAGATTTATTAATAAAACGAAGATCAAAATATTTTTGGAGATCAATTAATTATTGAAAAATGACGCCCTACAATTACTCGTATATTTTTAAATATATAATCATCGGGGATATGGGTAAGTTTGAACATATTTTGAATATTAATATTTAATTGGTGGTTTTATTCATTAATTGACTTTATTTTTTGACACAGGGGTGGGGAAGTCCTGTTTATTGCATCAATTTACGGAGAAGAAGTTTATGGTAAGAAAAAATAAGTCCTATGCTTCATACTTATCCTTAATTGCAAGCTAATTAAATTATGTATTATCGCGTATAATATTATTTAATATTCCTAACATATATTATTCTTTTCAAAGGCCGACTGTCCCCATACCATAGGGGTTGAGTTTGGAACGAGGATTATAGAAGTATGTGGTCAAAAGGTCAAATTGCAGATATGGTAAGAGATTTAAGATTTAAGATTTTTTAAAAGGAATGTCTGATATTCATATAATCATACTGATATATTCAATATAGGGACACAGCCGGGCAAGAGAGATTTAGGGCTGTAACAAGGTAAAACTTTATTTTCATTCTCGAGCTAATTGAGCTAATTATTCATTTTCCTCATCCTGAAAAGGTCATATTATCGGGGTGCTGCTGGGGCATTAATAATCTACGATATCACAAGAAGGTCTACCTACAATCATCTCAGCTCATGGTTGACTGATGCGAGAAACCTTACAAATCCCAATACTGTAAGAACTTTAAAGTCATATTTTATGCAATACAAGGAAGAGATTCTCATTCTTAATCCTCATTCTTTTTAAATACAGGTTATTTTCCTCATTGGGAATAAATCAGATTTGGAGAGTCAACGGGATGTGACCTTTGACGAAGCTAAAAAATTTGCAGAAGAGAATGGTTTGAAGTTTGTCGAGTGTAGCGCAAAGACAGGAGAGAATGTAGAGGAAGCGTTTCTGGAGACCGCAAAAAAGATATATGAAAGTATTCAGGATGGAAGGTATATCATCAGATCGCTAGCTGTTAATTAATTCTAATTTCACATTCCCATTATTCTCAGTTTGGACTTGAACGCAGCAGAGTCAGGAGTACAGAAAAAACCATCAGCAAATGGAGCAAGGTCGTTGGGAGATGCATCTGGAGATCAAAAACCTTCTTCCTGTGCTTGCTAACCTCCTCTTCTCGAGTACTCGTGAAGCCTGAAAGTCACTTTATCATCCTAAATCCTAATTTTTATTTCATATACTACTACTAGGTAAATAGTATAAATATCAAATCCAATATTTGTTGAATGTTTCTAATTGGAATCAATTAGTAGTACTAGATTACTATATATTCTCATACTAGGTAGTATTGTAGTTTAATGTTAGGTATTTTTACAAATATTCTACACATCTTTCAGACCTCAAAAATACAAAATTTAATACATTTCCTCCTACGAAATTTACAATAGTTAAAACTTAAAAGACCCCATAAAAAATAAGATTTACTGATCCGAATTTTTATAGACTTTAGGCAATTTGCACTTTGACTTGTTTTGATAACTAATTATGCCCCATTTGTCATATTATGTAATCTAATTATTATGCGATACAATTCGTATGCCTCGATGGCCATCAAAGCTACTACAATATGTAGGCAATATAATATCATGAATTTGAATCTATTCCAGTTAACTTTTGACAAATCTAGAATTTTTTGCTTAGTTTAAAATACAATAATTTAAATATTTTTCGAGTACGAGAGTATATCTTTTTTGTATATAAAGAAGTTTGGCAGGCACACACATCATTGTGATATATTTAGTAGTTTCTTTCTCGGATTTCTTATCAAGCATTAACTTAAACATTTCTCTTATTTTGCGATTTTTGATTGCACTTTCACACACTACATATTCAGCCTTTCTTAATAATAATATTGTAAAATTAAGCCTATAACATAATGTCCCCCTTTTTTAAAAAAATGTCTAAATCAAGGAATTTATTGATCCTTCAAATATTTTTATAGGTTACATTTATCAAGCCCAAAGCTAGCTTTATTGAACTGGTTATGTACGTTATGTACATCATTATTTATAGATAATAGGCTTTTTTTCAAAAAAAAATGTGCGAATATTCCAAAAACATTTCTCGATCTGTTTGTTAAATAAGATATTACATTATGGTACTAATTGGAAGGAATTGGATAAAACTTTGAAAAAATAAGGCTAAGAATACCTATTGTAAGTTCATACGATACATTGGAATAGATAAAATAGTATTGTTACAATACTACCCTCGCAATTTAGTTTCAGAAAAAAAACGCGTAAATAATAGGTAGGTACTGTTTAACTTGTAAATATAGGTATATATATTTCTTTAATTCTATATTATTATTGTATGCAAATATATGTGTACCAAATTTAGATAGGTAAAAGGAAAAATACAAAATATTATAATTATTATGATTTTGCGTTTGGAGTAGATGGGTATATTTGTAATCAGGGGAAGAGAGAAAGAAAAGGAAATAAACATTCAAAGAGGAATTCTCTAATTTAATCTTTTGGGTATATAATATAAATATAATCCTATTTCATTCTTGNATAATATAAATATAATCCTATTTCATTCTTGGAAATGTGGGTTTTATTTATTGTTTTTGGAGAGCAAATGCCATCAAAAGGAGGAGGGGGAGGAACAAGAAAGCTGGAAATATGAGCAAAGTTCATGTACTCAAGAGATATTATACATACTATATAATATAATTCTTCATTTCTGAATATATACTTTTATTTGAAAAAAGTAACTCCATTAATCCTCATTGCATTGTCATGTAATACAAAAATTTGAAAATATATCTCACATACATATGTATGTAGTATGTGGTACCTATAAATCGATCTCATCTTTGGAACGTTCAAACTCAAACTCCTGGCTGGAGTTACTCCATTAGCTAATTGCGTAAGATAGATTTCCTGTAATAAATTCTTACAGAACACCTGACATATTCAGGATCAGTAATCAGTATAGCTATACTGTATAAGTAGTATAATCATCTCGGCGATTAATCTTAAATAAATTACCCATTTTGTAATAGGGTCTAATTAGTCGGCGGGGATGCCTTTGAAATGGAAATTGGGAGTTCATAATTTCATTTAGGAATTAGGATATTGACTAGAATTAATGCCTATACTCGTAAAACAAGCAAAAACCCCAAAAAGATTGCAAAATTCAACCCCTAAAATCGCATTAAAATTTACAAATCTGTTTACAAGAACTGGATTACTCTGCAAAAACAGAGTATTAACGCATTTAATGGGAGGACATTAGACATTACAGATTGCTTACATATGCAGATTGGATTTTATTGTCTACGCCAAATCTTAATATTCGTGAAATGATTGGATTCCAATGTCGCTCGTACAAGTCCATAACGAATTCCATATTGAAGGATCTGTAAGTTTCAAGGTCTAAAAATGATTTGGCCCTTCAGCCCGAATTTATTGGATTACTTTGCTTCCTTCATTTGTCATCTCCTCAGATGAATTTCCAGAATCCTCGAGACTCTGGAGCTCATAAAAATATTGGCTTTTATGATCTCTTACACCTCCTCCTCCTCTATCTATCCGTAATACGAATATGCTATCATCTCAGCACGTGCTCCTGTAATAAGAATCTTCGTGCAATAAGCCAGAGCATAACTCTACTTTCTCTGTTCTCTCATAATATCACCATAAAAGCCCCCGACCATATAAAGTATTAAGTAGGAAAGTAAAGGAATGGATTATGGGAGAATAAAAGAGGAGGAGCCCGAGGAGAAACAAACAGGGCTT
>JAAZTK010000740.1:0-17792 GCA_036507255.1 Megalothorax incertus
TATCTAAATGTCCTGCATCTTTCAAATTAGTGAGCACCCATTGTTCTATAGCTGTGGAGGACAAGTGAGAATGCACAATGGGTTGGGAGTCGAGTGAGAGGGAGAAATGAGAGAGTTTATTCATCCTCCGAGAATAAAAGGACACCCAAGACGGGATGATATATGACATCCATTAGGGTAGAACCCTCAACTTACACTTGTTATTTACACTTGTTTTCGCTCTTGATCATTTATTTTTGTGTGCTTGCTGCGTATTCGCACAAAATACTTAACATACGCATAAAATATTATGGCAGGTATAATTTATCAGAGAAGCCCGCGTGTACGAGTATATGCATATACACATCTGTTCAATTTCTACTAGTCCTGGATCAATTGGGATTTTTGCAACCCTTCCAATTCAAATGAATAAGCCAGATTAGATAAGACAATTGTATTGAAAACAATGTTCAAACCAGGGCGGTAATAAGTCTTTTTTCACGAGGAATGAAACTCAACTGCAACTTGAGAAGCTACTTAAGATTAATGTACCAAGACTCAATAATCTGGAGAAGGAGGAGGAGGAGGAGGCGATGGATGGAACGAGTAATTGCCGTCAATGGAGAGAGAATTCCTCCGTCTGATATCCAACTCCAAGATCCAAGAAAACTTTTAATCTCCCTTGTGTTCTTGTCTTGTTTGGCAGGGTTTGCCTCATTGGTTTATCGAGCCCGTATTCAATTTCATTGGCTCGGGTTATAAAATTTCATATATTCTCAAAAGGATGGAGGATATCCTCCATTTCAAAGCTCAGATTTCTCAAAGGTTAAGATTCTAAGGGCATATTCGAGAGATTTAAGCGAGAGAAACCAGGCAGAATCGAAAGTACTTTAAATTTTTATTATTTTTCAAGTATTAGATATCAAAATTAATATACTTGATCTGCGTTATACAGAGTCCCCGATAATTACTTATATCCCCCAGCTAATTTACATTACAAACACATTAGTCGTAAGTTATCTAGAGCAAGTCTCAACTCATGTTCCTAGCAAACTTGATTCCAATGATCCTCGAGTACGTGTATTTCATGTCAAGATGCACCCTAAATGTGTAAAACCTCCCCTCGTTCAATCAAATCCTATTAGGTTTTAGATATAAAGTTTGTGAAAGCTCGCTTAAGGTTTTTAGTGTGAAATCTTTGTCCTATTCGAGAAAAATCCTTTTGACATTCATCTTGGGCTACAATTACCGATTGGGGGATCTGAATCCTTTATTGGTAAAATAGTGAAGCCAAGAGAAAGTCACTCTCATTTGAAGTGAGTATTTAATTATAATAATCAGCTCAGGTATGGCGGGGATTGATGGTCCTACTTAATTTAATAAAAGGGATGAAGAATTGCGATTTCGCATCATTCTCTTAGGCCCCATTCAATCTACATTGTCTTGTCCTTTAGCCCATTAACATGGCTGTTGTACAACCGAGTATATTTGTAAATGTGAATGCAAGTGTCTAACAAAAGTAAACAGACGGGGCTAATGGAAATTTATTGGCTTATTTGGAGAATTCGAAACTATCTCGTTATTTGGATTGCATTTGCATATAGTAAACTCAAAAATCAATGCTAGCTCTCACGAGAGAGGAAGGAATCAGTTACAATGCAGAACTAGGCCAGTCTAATTAAATGTTTCATGCCATTCAACGTCCAACTCAAATTCCATGTAATTTTTCAATGGGACGGAGAGAGAAAGGGGATCTTTTGATAAAACAAATATACAATTATTTCCAAATTCCAATGGATAAATACATGTGCGAAACATGCACTTTACTATATCTTGATTGTACGATCGAATCCCCTTACTTGGGGCCAATTGCCCCGGTATTTGGCAATGCAAACTGCCATATTTATGGGATCTAATGGGACTCAATCATATGGAATGATCGGTCATTATACGGAATCTCTCTGTATCTGCTTAATTGTTTTTCATAGGGGGCTTGGTTTGAAATTAAATCACATATCATGAACTTTCAATTTATGGCTTTTTATTAGAGCCATTTTTGCGTATAGTAAGATGGTAATTTGTCGAGATACATAGCTCAAAATTACAGGCTTCATTTCCGAGATCGCTTTTGCTTGAAAGAAGTTAGGGAAAACATTAACATCCTCAGTCAATTTCATATGTAATTATGTAAATACAGAGTATACCCTCAGAAATATCTTCCAAATATAATAGATACTATCTGATCTATAGCTAATTGTGTAACTATTTTTGTATAGTTAGTTATTCCAAGTTTAAAAATTTTGGAAATTAATTGGGCAATATATTTTAAGTTGGAAGTCCATATTTAAACCTATTTGCACATTTCCTAAATTCCTAATAGGCAAGACAAGTATCAGATATTTCAATCCACTTGACAAAATGAATAAGGCAGGGGACTTGAAGTTTCTTCAATATCTTCTTTGAAATTAAGATGATCCTTTCTAATATTAAGTCAGCATTCGGAGTTGAAGATTAGAAATGGTGTGCGAGCTGAAAAGCCAAAATAGGCTTAATTGTGTCGAGCGCATCTGAGCATCAGTTAATAATGTATTATTAATCAGAGAACGCTGACGCTTTCGTTTGGAGTGACGAATCTAATTTGAAGTTTCCTATTGAGCAATACCAAAAGATATGCATAGTATGTATTGTATTGCACGTTATATCAGTAATACTCTCGAGTCTAAGGATAATTCCAAAAGCAAGCTCAATTAGGGCAAGGTAAGAGTTGATGTCGCTGATTCTATTTGCCGAATTGATAGCTTAATTTAATCTCTGAAGAAGAGACATACGAGGATATCTCGATCAATCGACTTTCGAAACGCTACTATTATTAATCCTAAGTGTTTATGGGTTTAGATATAAAGCGCGACTGAAGACCTATATTAAATTGATCTACTTGATTCTTGAATCACATATCTACTGCTAAGGAGTGATTCTCACGTCACGATGAAAAGGAATTAAATCATTTTTACATACCTGCTTGAATTACACCTTCTTCTAGCAAAGCTTGCCACATCCCCGTGGCTTGATGTCTTGATTTCACGATCCCGCTTGCATTCCCGACCTAAAATCATTTTCAATTTAAAAATGTGCCTTTAAGGATTATAATTCTCAACTTACCGCGAGTAGCCAGTCGACCATTTCAGCTAGATATACAGGAAAATTGGATTTATAAATTAAATATTGTTGAACTAATTTTGGCATTGACCTACCTCCGACTAGACATCTACGGAATGTCCTTGACTGCTGCCGTCTGTCCCTCAAAAGCCCGGGAGATCTTGTCAAAATCATTGTCCTGAGAATCCTTGCAGCTCGAGCAATCTCAGGGGAGGGAAGTCTTTTGGTGGGAGAAATAGAGAGAGAAATGTCAGACAATTTGATTAACATTAAATTCGATTTACGATACGCTCTGAGCATCTGGTTCACCTGAGAATAACACCATTTCGAGAGAAATGTCAACCCCCCAAAACCTCTTACTGAATTACGCATATCCCATTTCGTGTAAAAATTTTCTAGCATCGAATCTTAAGCTTGGCTAATAAATATAATGTACTCTAGCCATTATTTAATATCTATTACAGAGTTGTGCTTAAACTCATCCTCTAAATCTAATTAAGTCAATAGTAATTTTTCCGAGTGTTTTAAATTTGCATTCATAATTCATATCATACTGCGTACTACGTAATACCTAGAGCTTAAATTGGCCTAAGATTCCTTTGATGGAGGGATAGGAAATAAACTGAATGCCTTCTTTTATGAACAGAGTTCTCAAATGTCAAACATAATCATTTGGGAAATGGGAATACTAGAATTTAATGTTGCAAGGGCTCGGGAGTTTTGAGGATATTGCAAAAGCCGACAGACCACAAATAATTGATGAGTTCTCATTGAAGATGCAATGTAAATATGGCCAAATGAAATGTACTTTAAAGTGGAATTTAAACGGGAGATTCATTCGGAGGCGGAAAACCAGAAAGGGAATGGGATAGACCGAAAAACCACAATAAATGCGGGCATCATTATTATGTAAGAATCTTTAAACTTGGTCCCTCTCCCTTCCTTCCGCCTCCTGCTCCTCCGGTACAGATCCTCAATCCCCATTTCAACCCGCACCACTGCACTGCCAAAGACAAATACACAAAATCTAGTAGATTTCCTGCTTAAGATTTTAGCCTGAAATTCTAGTTCGAATTCCCTTTAGGTTCTAGGCAAGTATTGTAGTAGGGAATGCCAGATGCGACTTAAATCTCTGAAAACCCATTTCCTCCCAGTTCTCCCCAAAATGAGGAAATAATATATTTGAAAATGTATTTCTATTAAGGAGGAGGAGAATCAGTGCTCCTTCGCATAAAGACTATGCCTTGGCTTATATAGCTTTGTTTCTCAATTCGATTCGGAGCCTTGTGCAGCGTGCTCAACATAGGTAAAACTACAGCTTCAAAGAAAAAGTCAATCTGAAAAGTATTTAAACCCTTTGAGGATACCCCCAAAAGAATTCTTGATAAAAGAATTGAATCTCAAACTTTTTTTCCAGAAATTCTGCACAAATACAATACTTAAGAGTTAAGGTTGATATGCACCGGGGCTCACAAGACACAAACCAAAAGATAAGATTTGTAAAGAAAAAGTTTTTGAGTCTAACAATGCACCCCGTTAATTTGTGTATTTTTGTGGTGGAGGAAATTCTTACCAAAGTTAGCGGGAGACAGGGATTTGGTTCATCCGGGACATTTTTGCATGGTCCTGCAGGGCCGAGGCTTTTCATGGTCAAATGATTCCTTGTTCGTTGACTCTCTATACCTATAATTATATGAAATTAAATGAGAATTTATTAAAATTTAAAATCAATGCATTAATTATCGCATTAAAAGGCTTAAGCATATCTACGTAAGAATTACAAAGGCTTTTGTTTAAAACTGCGGTGCAGGAGCACTAATGACTTTTGAAGACGATAATTATAATGATCACACGATCTTTTGGGAGAGATTACACTTTTACAATGAGCTCCCTCCCGTTAATGGCTTGTATTATCAGACTCCCTCTTTTTCATCCATTCCACGGCGCTATTCTTCATTAAGGTTAGGGTCTCCTCCGCCTCCGGAGCACTCGCTCGCTTCTTTTTAATGTTTTGCTCGTGAAAAAAATGGGGAAAAGTCCATCATAAGTGTGTTAGCCTAAATGATACTAATGTTTTAATGATGCGGGCCGAACGGGCGAACTCATTTCACGATTTTTAGGCTTTTGGGTGCCGGTTTACTTTATTAAAAGCATGAAAATATGGGAGAAAAAACATATAGGCGGAGTCTTCCACGAAATTCAGAATTTGTGGATTTCTAATTGATCAAAAATATTAATTTTGTAATGGGATTTTTCAAGTGTTTATTTCCTACTTTGAGGAAATGGACATTGGGGAAATTTCAAATTGATTAACCCACAAATTTAAGCGTCAAATTGCACTTGGTCTTGTAAATCCGTATAACTTGTATGTAAATGTGCACTCCATTAAATCATGAGAGCCCCTGAATACAGATTAATTGAGAGTTTGAAGAGATGGGAAGGTCACCGTAATACAGATAGCTTAGGTAGGAAATTGGGATTGGTATTCCAGAGCATAAATTTTTATGGGGAAATCCCAGTTGCAATTCGAGCAAGGTGTTCAAAAGCCGTTCAATTCGTGAGCTGCCCAAAATTTTTAGTCGGCTCTCAATGCACACCCCCTGAGATTTAAGTTTAATGGTAGGTCAACCTTGCCATGTCACACCCATGTTCTTTCAAGCTTACCTTTCTCGTTCAGTGAACAAATACTATTGGCGACGATTAGTGAATTTAATATGATTTCATTTGTTTGCCGAGAGCTATATAGAGGTAATCCCTCCTAGTATGAGTGAGTATCAGTGGTCAATGTGGGCCATCCGAGCTCTTAACATACTTGATCCTTGTGCAAATACATACCCTACATGAACTAATACAGGATGGTAGGAGCTCCCACAGTTCCCAGAGAATAAATGTCAATTCTGAGTTTGGAAAAAAGTCAATTTAAAGTAGCAGTTCCTACAAACGCTCAAGATACGAGTACCTACTACTCGTACGAACATAATTCCTTATTGCGCTCACCTACATCCTTCGTATTACGGATACATGAGTAATTGTCAATGTATTTAAAAGGCATTTCTACTTCTTTTTATCACTTTTCAGAGCTGCCCTTCCTCATATGTACCTACTATCTTATGTCCTAAAGTAATCAGGCCCTGATTAGCACAATACCTGTTTGAGGATTCAGATCCTTATAGGGGATTTACAATTTCTTTTTCTAATCCCACATTTGAACAGCTGTAATAACATATTAGCATTACCCTCGATTATTTCTGAGGGGGAAGATATTGAACAGAAAGCAAAAACAACCTGTCCTCTTCAAATAGGTGCATTGGATCCTTTCAACCATAAGTCAAGTCGAAGGAACCTCACATCCATCCGAGGATGATATAACATTTTTTAACATGATCTCTCAAAGATCCTTCTGATTCTGATCTGATCATATCTCTTGAGAGGAATACTAATATATGAGATTACTATTGTTGCATTTCAAGGGAACTGTCAGGCAGGTTTGTTCATTCATCCGGCATTTTATGGATCCAAGAATTGCTCAGGAAGGAAATAAACACGATCGGACGGATCGGGCTGAATGGAAGCTTTTTGTTATTATTTTCAGAACCTTCAACTTGTGGATTCCTTTTAGGATTTGTAAGCGTTTAGACTCTTTGAAAAATCCACTGGTACTTGCATTAATGAGCGAATTCCTTACGAGTGAGCTGTTATATTTCAGAGAATAAAGAATAAGAGCGGATCTATTTATCTGTCTGTCTATTTCTTTTTTTTTTCTTGGGAGGCATTTTGAAAGCTCCCAATGAATTTGGTGGTATGTAATAGTAGTGTTCATTTACACATGATGCTGGTGGCGGCGGAGCTCAATCCTTTATCATTCATTGATCCATTTATCTGTACGCGAACCCATCCATCATTATATCCACAATACATGCACTGTGTTCGCTCCAGGAATCCATCAATTCCATCAGGACCTAAGAATGCTACTCAGAGTATCGTAGAATTGTAGAGATGCGAATTCAATTTTATAAATTGAATTTATTTTTTTACACGCTTCCTTTCAATTGACACATGCTACCTAATAGTAGGTGTGCATGTGGAGGCATTTCATCCTCAAGATCAGATCCATTACCAATGTAGAATATAGTACGATACTAGGTACTACTACTATTGAAAACGATATACTGATATCCTTATATCAGTATGTTGGAAAGAAATGGATTTTTTAAGGTTAGAAAAGTTCAAACTACCAACTCGTATCTACAATAGCACTTAAAATTGTAAATATTTTTAATCTTAAAAGGAAATATAGGGCAATATGCTTAATGTCATGACCGAAGTAGGTAATACCTTTTAGGAGTCGAGCGATATATTTCTGTCAGAATTCGCTTCTTCTTGCAATTTTTCTTTTTCTGGACTTTTATTTTTAACACAAGTCAGATGTGAAGAGCAATTTTTTAAAAAGATTTTTGGGGCAAAACTCCCAACTTAAAATATATTTTTAAACTCATGTGCCGTATTCGTGTTTTATACGATAAAAAAGCGCAATTAATATACTTAAGATGTATCTTCGTCGTTTAATCATGGAGTATTAAATTAATTAACTTATTAATAATAAGTTATTATCATACATATTAAAGAAACAATTCTACTATTCAGTCTATCCTATATAATAGTATCTACTGTAATATTATTATTTCTATAATCTGATCGAACTTTTATAAAAGACTTGACAGAAGTTAGTGAATCCCTCAGTCAAGAGTGATCCGAAGGAATTTTGTTTTATATCCAGTGTAATAAATCTTGGTTGAACAGTTATATGCTACTACGATAGTAGTAGGAGCAATAGAGGAAGAGGTGGTTTCAATCTCCAAGTATTATTTAATAGCCATTACCAGGATCATATAAAACCAAGATCCCTCCACCTTTTCTAATACTCGTACTACAGTTCTAGTTGCTCAAATTCCTTAAGATATCGACTCAGATACGATACGTGGAATGTGATCATTTGAATCAAACTCGTAGTTGATTGAAATGCGATCGAAGAAGACTCTCCCCTTTTTCCTAGACTTCTAGTGGTACTTAAAGAGTTTTAGGTTTAACCTTTGCATACTTTTGGTTTGGTATTGCATTTCCTCGATTCAAACCCAACTTGAGATCATACCTCAATCTTCGACTTGATCTTTATTTACTTTTATTTCAAGCTTCCCTTTCCCCCCATTGATTCAACGGAGGAGGAGGATGAGACCCAACCCAACTTCTCCATTTTAATCTCCGGAAGAAGAAGAGTCGATAATCCTAGCTCTTTTATTTCCTCCTAAATCCAATCCCATTGACATTATTATCTCATTCATTGGGAGGGTCCCTACTACCCGTATTTCTTTGACTTGCTCCCCATATATTTCCCCCCGAAAAAAATGTCCTTTGAATTTAGGATGAACTTTCATCTCTTTTTTCTGACAGAATTATCTCCCTTGGGGAGTCCACCGCCTCATACACATTGTGCCAAAAAGAGATATGGCTCTCGCCTATTGTACGTAATCGTCCGACTTTTTTTCTATTTATTTTTGAGACTAATCGAATTTCAAGCCGATTCTACATCCCCCCATTTGAACATGAATGATGAGAATGAATGCAATCCAATTCTATTTACAATCTTTTAATGGGCATTTGGTTTGGATTCAATGAAAAATAATAATACGCCGAATTTTTTCGAATAAATGCAAGATATATGGATTCGGGATGAGTTTATTTTCTTTCACTTATCCATCCGTGCAATCATATTAGGGAATGATGTTTATTTGCAATTCTTTAAAACGGCCCCAATTTATTCTTCAAATAAAGCCCGAGTCGGGCCCATCTCCCTTTCAAGGCTTTTTTTTGTAAATTCATTACCAGGAAATATGGTGAATGCCAATTCAAAACTCGGTATACTGTTTTTGTAAACAAAAACATAGTCCTACAAGTTTAGGAGCTTGAAGCAATTTTGCAAAGAGCGAGCGAGGATTTTGCATGAAAACCAAAAATATCACCGACGCTTTTTTGCGAGCGAATTTCGAGGCAAGAGACCCAGAAAGGAACCCCAAAAGAAACGAGTCCCTTTGGGCCATAACTCTGATAATAAAACTCGTATTTTTCTTTTGGGCTCGTAATGATCTCTGTCGTCGAGAGTGCACTCTCTGGAGGTCTCTCCTCCTTCCAAGGCACTCGTAGTAAACATATCCCTATCCGGAAAGAATTCGAGGGCATCCACACAAAGTACTATCTTGGGAAGAAACCACGATTCTTATAATATACAGAGTATATTTGGATTATAGAAATATCGTATATATAATATATCCGTAAAGCCTGGAGGGAGTATGGATATAAAAATATCCTTATCTCCTCTTACGTTTCAATTGTAAGCCATTGATAGATTACTTTTGCAATGTGCGCAAAAACCAAGCTCCAGAGACAAAAGCGTTCCAGCATTTATTGATAAAATAACATTTACATTACAAAATAAATTCAAACTTACCTTTTGAACAAATGAATCCCGCATCACGCATCATATCCTCATGTTTCTGCAATGAATAAATGAACATGTGTTTATCCTTGCCAATCTCTATATCATAACAGGGGTATCCAATGCATATTTCGTAGCGCTCTCTCTTTCTTTTTTTCCCGGGTCCAGCGGCACTAAAAGCCTTATTTCGCTCTGCATTAACATTGACCCCGGGTGCTTTCTGAGGTGGAAGTGGAGGAGGTGGTTTTTTCCCTTCTCTCTTAATATTATTACAATTAATGTCACTTCCAACGCCACTAATACTGTTTGGGGAACAATTTCCCGGTGGTTGATTCTGATTTTGTTCAAGGGTCATTCGAGGAGAAATTGAGGGCTCCTCTGGACTTAGAAGACCCAACCCAGAGTCCTCGCTAGCCCTCTTTGCCCCACAACTAATTGGAGAGGAGGATGAGGAAGGGATTGAAAGGTCATCTTCATAAAGTACATCAACACGTGGATTGGGAAGTTGGTCAGGAAAAGATTCACATGAGGAGACAAAGTTTGAAATCCCTGAATCATCAGAATCTGAGAGACGCTGTTGCTGAAATTGCTGAAGAGGCTTGCGATCTCCTGGAAGAATCTCTTCCAGCCCTAATCCTCCTATTCCCCCTATTCCCACACAACCACAAGGTTCAGCCGGCAACCCGAGCTCTTCTGACACGACTCTTTTCATGGCTATTTTATCCTTGTGTAAACTATCGTAAGAGGAAAATGCTTAGCACAGGTATTTCATGAGATGCTCCTTCAATATTAAAACAATTGCCATTCTCTCCAGGAGAATTGAGGGGAAAAGTCTTAACTAAACACTTTTATCTTCCCATCGTTTAATCCTTTAATAAAAATCCATATATTCCTTGTACGGATATTCCAAAAATATCCTCCAATAGGCTATGCTTGGAGATTTATTAACAGTATTTGTAGGATACGATTCGAAAAAAGAACAGAAAGCTTGTGACACAAGAAAAATGGATTGTTCACTATGTACGGCCCTTTATGTCGGTGCACTGCCTGTTTTCAACGTGGTTTACAAACAAGGATGGAGTAAAACACAGAGTTGTACGGTTGTACGAGTGACTGAAAGAGAACTGATGATCTTGTAGGCAATCTTTCAAATGCAAAGAGAGAAGGAGGCGGAGGAGAGGGAGAAGGTAATAGTAATTGGGGGAGAAGGAGGGTGTAAGACTGTAAAACCTAATGTACTTTAGCTCATATGGAGTAGGTAGTGCACAGAGTAAATGGTTTGGCTTTCAATCTCTTGGAGAGTAAAGTAAATGCCTGAGATTAGGAGTGGATGGAAATTGAAATCCAATGTGTTTCGCCTCCTTTTCTCACTTTGCATCTCAAATACCTACTCCACTTAAACTCGAGCTCATGTTAAACTCAGGAACTTGCTAAATGCTCTTGGACCCTAGTATCATAATACGTAAACTGCTTATTTAATTCGTCAGTGTTAGAGTCGAGTCAAGTCAAGGTAAAGAGTCAAGTACGAGGAGGTATGGCCATTTGAGATTAGTCCGACTCTCGAGGATTGCATGTGATTTTGTGATTTTGGACTGAATCTGTTTAAATGCATAACACATTGGTCGACAACTCCTTTGCATACCAAAAGTTTTTCTCGCACTTTTCTTCCCCCCACTCTGACTAATACTCCTTTTAAAAGGATTCTAATCTAATGAATTGACACAAAGAATTCGACTCTCATACCTACATAGAATACTTATATTTGAACACATTTCCTATTTACTTTTGCCCAGAGTTCAGTCATCAAGCACATAGAAAAATCCTCCGCATTCTTGTCTAGATATATTGAGAACTTACAATATCCTATACATTTGGCCGTGTGATTCCCTCACGTATTTATGTATTTATTGCTCAAGAGTCGGAACGCACCAGGATGATTTACATCTTTTCATTCCGTTTGATTAGGAGGAATTTTATTGATATTTATTGCACTCGCCAAAGCCTAAAACATAGCACATGGAGTCTCTCCTCCGAGTTAAACTCATATATCATTGCAAAGAATTTGAGGGAATCATTTCTACTTGCGATATTTACCCTAGTATTTGACTTCGATGCCTCCCAGCAGTCTTGCCTATCTTTTTCTTAATAGATCCCTTCATTACAAACAACTTGTTCACTTTAGATTAATTCATAAGTTATGAGATGATCGGACATAATGAAATTTAATGCAAATGCTCATTAAATAGGAAGGGGAAGTGGTACATAATGCTCTCGTTCATCTCTAGGAATTTTTAATTGAAATGCAAGCACATAAAAAAGTAAACCTGTTCCGAGAAATTAATCAAGATTAAAATGCTTTTAATTGCTCACTGCGACCTGTGTACATGCAAGCTCAAGCAATTTCCTATATATGCAAATATCCCGTGTCCAACTCCAGGTCATAAAGCAATAATTCCATCTCTAAAAAGTAAAGTATGCCTTGAGTCACACGGCGAATGAACAGGATTTGCTAGCTTGAATTATTGAAGATTAATTAGAGTCAACCTTTTAGCATATATCCGTATGTAGCTACTAGGCATACTCGCAGACGCAGTGTCTCAATGGGGGATATGTCAAGTTCCTCAGTTGTTGTTTGGCTTATGAGGATTTGGCGAAAGAAATATGTGTGGTTGTCAATCGCGTTTGGATGTCATCGCAAAAAATGATATCACTCGCTGGGGATCATTTGGAATGCTTATTAGCCAACTGTAGGAGGAGGATGCAATATAACTCTATTAATCTTATCTGCTTCAAATCCCCCCACATGTTGTGCATGAATTGTTAATTATCCCTCTGAGGAATTTCCGCCAACAGACTGAAGAAGAGAAATGATCTTTCAAAGACATTCTCAATCTATTACTGCAATATTTGAACGAATAACGCCATTTAAATTGGTTGAAGGATAATAAATAGTTACAAACTGCTGCTGTAATATGGGGAAAGTGCAATTGTAAATTCCTTAATGGGTGAATTGGTTTCAAGTGTGGGTATCCAAAATATGAGCTACCGCACATTATTTATGTAATGTTTTTAATGTGTAATTCAAAGTTATGTTTATGGGTGATGGCTAGCATTAAGATTCGAGCATCCTATAGGTTCAATGCGACATTTATTATTCCTTTTTTAAGCAAGATCTAACGATGGGAGAGTTTTGACTTTTTAAAATTTGATATGATGATTTGAAAGGTCACTCTGGTTCGTTTAAAGTCGCGGTGGAGGAAACCCCATTACCCCGTGGTTGACCAGAAAACGAGAAAAGCCGAAAAATGTGAGGTTTTCAGCATTAGACAAGTGCAAAAATGAGTACAAAAACTTGTCTTTCAGTCAGCTCGTACATTCATCTCTCGAGAGTTTAGAGAGGAGTGGGGATTATCTCTAAATTCCTGTAAAATCAACTGTTTTTACTTCAAATTTATTGTATCGTATGTCTAGAACTACAATTGAAAGATTGTTTTTCACCCCTTTTTTACAAATTTTAAAGGAAACCGATCTCTAGCCAATTAATGGATTGAAAAGAGTTTGTATTTTGTGGGGAGCTGTGGAGAGGTGTGGTAGAATTGTAGTTTGATTATCATTGGCGAAAAATTCCGTAAAAAAATGTGGAAACATTTTACAGATATCCTTTTAAAATTTAAACTGCATAACCATTATGCAATATTTTGTGTTCGATGGGTGCTTTGAGGTGGTCCAACTCGCCAACTCGATTCAAGTTTTTTCCCCGTTTAGAATTGACCAGATAAAACATTTTAAATGTCGTAAAGACTCTTGGGAGGTCCCCTCCTTAAAATATATCTATAATGAATTCTACTCGTTCACCACTCATTTACAGCTCGTACAATCTTTCTAAACTCTTTAAGAATACAAATAAGAATTCGATAGCCCCAGAAGAGGGATTTCTTAAATAAATGAGTAAATAAACCTTCAGTCTGATAAGGAACAATCTCTCTTTTCTAAATATACAACAACCTGTAGTAGATACAGATAAATGAGTGAAAATTAAGACACAAATGAGAACAGAAATATTCATTAAGGACTCTCTAGATTCTCTCCGTATTGTGATCTTATTTAATGAGTATTACAAACTCAGAAAGTATTTCTTCACCTTTTCATTTGATATCTATCTGGGGTAATGCATTTAATTGATAGTGAGATAGACCGTAGCTTCTAATTGAAGACAATTTACTCTTCCGCATTCGAAATTAAACTGATCTTGATACAGCCAAGATATTAGTAATACGCTGTAGTAGTTTATAATAGAGAGAGGAAGATTCATTTAATGAGGATGATCGCTCTTTGTGGTACGGCTTCTTTTCATTGTGATCAGTTGGAAGGTGTGATAATAAATTGAGCTTATCGTCAACCCTTAAATAGTCTCATTAAGCACTCCTCAGAGCTTTCGTATACTGCCTCTTCCTAATGAACGTCGTCTAATGTATCAATTAACACAAATCTAACCAAGATAAAAACAAAATCCTTTCCATCTCTGGCTCTCTGATCCTACCTGATTGAGTTTACACATTTATAATTTATCTTTTAAAGATTACAGCCTATAAATTGCAATTTAAGCAATCATGAACATTGTATTATTCCTGGGAGTGGGTTAATGAAGGCATTTAAGCAAGTTGCACTCGTATACAGTCTATCATCGAATTTAATAATTGGAGCGAAAGGGGATTTGGCAGTCGAGGAGCCTCGATGGACAGCCTTCAAGAGAGTAAAAGGATTATATAATCAGAGTCTTTGTTATCAGATCAAATCTTGCAAGATTCTCTCATCATATTTCATGCACTCGCAAAAATTATTGTTAGACTCGGCTGAAGACATTCCTCCTATTGTGCTCGTATTTCTCGTGCTTATTTGATTCTATTATATTATATTAATATGGTCGCGTCTCGCGATGAAATATGGATAGATTTTGACTTGGGATTTCTGTCTATTCAAGCGCAAATCTTGCACTATGAAATGGAAATAAATCTATAATATTTTTCGATACGAGTAATAAGTACTACGAAGTTATAGAATGATATGTATTACACGTCTTATCTTTCCATCTTGAATGTCCTACCAGCAGACAGTAGGTCGAATTAATTAATGATCCCATAAGATTAAATGATCGTATAGCGTGTCTTTATCGATCTAACCGCATCTCCCGATCCAACAATCCTTGTATTTCCATTTATCTTTACATTGTATCGTATTATTAAGACATTATCATTGCATTGGGAGGCAAGAAGAAAGTAGGTTTGGATGTCGGATTGTATTTGATACAAAATGTGTATTTAATATTTAAATACTTTTGAAATGAGATATTCAGCCTATTACGAGGGTATAAGCGTAAAGTCTGCTTAAAAGCCAAGTAAAAGTCAGAGTCAGCCTATCGAGACTTGAAAACTTGTTGAGATTCCTTGGGTTAGGGACTTTGGGAAGGATATGGCTAGCTAGATAGCTGAGGGGCATAAAGAAAATAAAAGTTTAATTTAAGTTTAATGGGAAAAAGCTGAGAGAGGCTCGAGTAAGCAATCTTTCCTAAGAAATTGAGACTTTTGGGATGTTCGTAATATATCTGTAGATAGAGAGAATATACAATTACAAGTCTTATGAGTGGTAGAATCCATTAGGCTTCCCCTCCCCACGACGGATCTCACCTTATATATTATTAAAGTGATACATTAAGGATCTTTACCCATGGAGGCTGACTTTATTTGGCCAAGCAAAAAGCTTCAAAAACTCCTTTTTGCTCATACATATAAACCTTGTATGCCTAACCAATTTATATTTGCCTGGATCTTGAAGAAATTGGTTAGGGTGAATAACAAAGGTATACGATTCTAGAGTAAAAGTAGGTAAATAGGAAATTTTAAAATGCTCAGGACTCGTGAGGAGAACAAAGGCAAATAGAACTAACCTTAGTGAACCTCTAAGGACATGTAGGGTACTCTGATACGGTTAGTTCCAAAAAGGAAGCCGCTTTAATTAATATTTCCTGAATGATTTATATTGAACTTCTCGGAAACTACTCGTACTGTACTCTTTAGTTTAGTCCAGGTACAGACTCGTACCCCAGATAAACATCCTCAAAGGCCCCCATAATTTTGTTAGAATTAATTTAATTTTTAATTAAATGAGTTGCATTTGTTTGTCCAGAGTAAATACACAATTCCTTGAAAGATCTATCATCCATCTTGAAAAGATTTCATTTGCAAAACAAATTACCTTTGTAAATACGATACTACAGAATCAGATAAAAAGATTATATTAGCTTCAGTATTCACCTACACCTATCCGACTACGAGCAAGATTTCCCAAGGACTTTCTAGCGTTGTACGCATCAAGGAATTGATTTAAATTAGCGACATATGCAAATTTTTGCGTGGAAATGTAACGTCTAATCAAAATCATTTGGGGGAATTGTAATTATCATTAATTTTGCACCAATTTTAATTTGGTGAGGAGGCACGCCCTTTTTTGTCTAAGGTAAAGAGAGGGGGCACCCGCCCGAAGGTCAACACGAACTTTGAACTTTGCAATCGAATCTCAAAAGAATACAAATCCAAAGCAGGATCCTTCCTACAACATGCATATTATAAATCTACAATTAATGTCAGAGTAGTTACCCATAATTAAGGAGAATGTAAAGTAGGGCCAATAATTTATTAAAAATCATCGAAGGGTGCTACTGCATTGACAAAGTCAATATCCCTGAGCTACAGAGCATGTTTATTTATTATATTCAAGGCAAAAAGTATAATTAATTACTCTCGTAAATGTAGTACATTCGGATTTATATTGGAATATATTATTTGGGGAAATCTTTCAAGATCTCAGCTGAGTTGACGATGGGGAGCTAGAAGGGTTGCCAAAATGTTAAAAGTTTTTATGTTAAAAACTGTGAATGAGGAATTTATGAATTAAGTCAAATCTTGGAGATCCTCAGACAGCCCCTATTTGCAATGTGCCCAAGCATTAGACATAATATGATGGGGCTAATGTGTGTGAGAGTAGGATTAAATATTCATAAACTGTCCATGTGAAACAGAATAGTGGTCATTCACATATTAAATTCAGATTTTTTGGGTCTATCTCTGGTCCCTTTCTTTTGTACATTTGTGAATTGTACGCATTCTTAAAGGTATAAACCTGTTTCCTTTCGCATTTGCTCACGCCGTGTGCTTCTGATCAAGTCATTTATCATATTGTATGTGCTCAGTTCACTACGGGTGCTACTCCACCCTCGAGGCTCCCTCATCATCATGAGTCGCTCATTAATTTATTTAACAGGGAGGAGGAAAAATCACAAAAACTCAAAGACTCGAATTGAGGTCTCAGAAGGGACCTCTCTCAGCTCTCTGCTATACGCTTACCAAAGGACTTGACAGCTTTTGCCGATGCTGATCCATATTCGAGTCTCGTACACTCATTTGACTCGAGTAACCCCTTTTATTACCCTGCTAATCTCATTGGAGAGCCACTGCCAACTTACCTCTGACTCTACCGAGTTGAGCTCGACTCTCAATATGTTAATAATTCACTCCCCCCTC
The DNA here is from genome assembly GCA_036507255.1 of Megalothorax incertus. Classification (NCBI taxonomy): domain Eukaryota; kingdom Metazoa; phylum Arthropoda; class Collembola; order Neelipleona; family Neelidae; genus Megalothorax; species Megalothorax incertus. The sequence goes on from JAAZTK010000740.1 coordinate 17,203, forward strand.
CCCCTTCCGTTCATTCAAGTCCCCCTGATTCAAAGTTGAGCCCAAACTTTCTCCCTTAATATTCTTTTCGAATGAGGGTACATGAGAGATTGTAATTTAATCAGCAATTTTTCATATCCCCAGCCTCGTGTTGTGGGCCGACTAAGGAACAACTCGTGTTTTGATGAATGTGCGAAAATTATTGGGTTTGCAAACAGTAAATTGAAGAGGCAGGGCAAGTGAAGGGGGGCTGGGCTTTTTGGAATTAAGCAGTTGGTGACTTTTTTAATATCCAAACTTTATGAAGATAAACATTTGAGGGATATCAAGGCACATGTAAGATTATTGGGTTTTGACCAACTCTCCAAGTTTCCGCGATTTACTGCACAATCTCCATTTGACATTTATCACCATTTTTCAGGCTCGGGAAATATCAAGACTACGCTGATATTTAAGACCCCTCCAAGAGCTCCACGATTCGTGACTTTTCTTCGAGAGATACGGAAATGAACCTCAAAATATATTACATTTTCACACTCTACGCAATCTCAAGTCGCAACATTCATCCATCATCTCCCTCCAATTATTTCCCTCCTTTATTCCAGGATAAT
>JAAZTK010000741.1:0-17783 GCA_036507255.1 Megalothorax incertus
TTTACTTTGAAAGGGTCTTGAAACTCTTGTGGACACCCTTAATGACCCTGCAAAGGAATTAAAGCTATTGGCTGCAGAAACGATATCAAATGTTACAAAGATCCGGAAGGCGAGGAGAGCAATGAGGAAAGGAGATGGAATCTATCGCTTGGTGAGAATTGCATTAAATTCCTTTAACAAATATTGACCAAACATGATACATAAAATAGGTGGACATGCTCCAAGTAAATTTACCAAATCAGCGCTTTGGAATACACAATAATGACATTTGGAGCAATGTGGATTTTGAGCTGGCTCGTAGTGGAGCTGTAATTATTTTTAATTTTAATTGGCCAATCAAATAATCTTGGTTAATCATCAGATGGCCCTTTGGTCAATTGCAAAATCCACAAAGAACAAGGATGCCATCAGGAGAGCGGGTGCAATTCCACTTTTGGCAAAACTCTTACAATCCAAGCATATTGCAGTTGTAATTCCTGTTGTGGGTGTCCTCCACGAGTGTGCCTCGGAGGTTTCAAATCAATTATAGAGACTTTTTCTAGTGTGATTTGAAATTTTGCAATATCAGCCGAGTTTCAGACTCGCTATTAGGACAGAAGGGCTTCTGGAAGAGTTTGTGCATGGCCTAAGGAGTCCTAACCATCAATTGGTCCAGTTTAGCGCCAGTGCTATTCATATGGTATAAAATAATATTGAATTATTTTAATTTGTAGGATCTCTCCAAAGTGCAATGAGATTTTTAAGATCATTGCATTTTGGTTTGATCGAATCTTTCTTTAATTAATCCAAGTGCGCTGAGGATCCAATCTCTCGTCAAAAACTCTATGAATTCGGTGTTGTGGATCCACTCATTTACATAATTCAAGATCCGGTTCTTCGAGGAGATAAGGTTTGAAATCCATCCAATTTTTTTATGATTTTAAAAAATATATTTCCAGCCTTTACTGGCTGCTACAACTGGAGCCCTTTGGAAGTGCTCGGCGTCAATTGCAAAGGATAGGAATTATCTTAAGCTTTCTCTAATTGAGCTCTTTGTCTCACTCCTTCATGATGAACCAGAAAATATCCTTTCAAATATCGCTGGAGCTATTGACCAGATCCTTAAATCTGACCCTGCTAATTGCAAAATGATTATGCAAGCTGGTGCTATTCCTCCTCTCGTGGACCTTCTCACCATCAACAATCCCGTATGCAAATATTAGCATTTAAAAAAAATGTATTTCATTTGTATCTTGATATTCTAGGCGCTTTTAGTGAATGCAACTCAAGCTGTTGGTGAATTGGCTCGAGATCCTGAAACACGAAATGAAATGGATGTTTATGATGGATTTCGGCTATTATGGCAAGTGCATCTCAATAAATCTGATTTGTTGGCCTAATTTTTTAAAAATAAATTATAGGGCTCTCCTTAAACACCCTTCTCCTCAAGTTCAAGCGTCAGGTAGGTTCAATAAAAATGCAATTTTAAACTAATTTTGTTTGTAATTACTTTTGCAGCCGCTTGGGCAATATGTCCTTATGTTGAAAGTACTTTGGTAAGATAGTAAAAGTAAATTGGGATACATTAATCTAGGATTGCTTTGACAGGAATCGGGAGACATTGTACGGAATTTTGTTGGAGGACTAGAGACTCTTGTCCAACTCCTTGGATCAGATGACCCCAAAGTCCAGTCTGCGGTTTGTCAAGCCGTGGCTGTCATTGCGACCAATCAAGATAACTTGGCAATCATGAGCGATCATGGAGTGGTCAAATACTTGGCTCGACTAGCCCCCACTGTATTGAACTTTATTGATCTTCTTTAGCGTTCAAAATTTTATAAATTATCTCACTTTATTCAGATGGACGATGAATTAAGAAAGAGTGTGGCAGCAGCCATAGCCGAGTGCTGCAAGTGGAAGAAAAATGCCTCAGAATTCGGGAGAAGGAATACCGTGTCTCCCATTTGTTGCTATTTGAACTCGGAGGATCCTCTTGTCCATAGGTCGGCCGCCAAAGCTCTTCATGGACTTTCCGCTGACGCCAAAAATTGTATTGTTATGCATCAGTGTGGAGTTGTGCCCGTAAATATTTCACTGTATATTTTTTAATCAAATTGTGAATTAATTGGATCATAATATTAAATAGCATTTGATCAACATGGTGGGATCGAGCGATTATGAACTCCAGGAAGGAGCTGCTGGGGCTCTATACAACATTCGGAAATTGTCTTTGAACGTGGAGAAAGTTCGACTTCGCTAATTTCAATGCTTTACATAATATCCAATCGAATAAAATCATATGTCAAAGCAGAAATTAAATCACTTTAGTTTTTTCCATCTCAAAAGTTGTAGTTAGATATGCAAATGATTTTAGAAAGTCCCTAGAATTCTTATTTTTTGGTCCACAATGTCAATGGAACAGATTGAAGACCTCGAGAACAATAATGAGGAGGAGGTCAACAATAATATTGTAGGGGATAAGGCCATAGTTCGATTAGGGGCTAAAATCAATAGCATTTCTCTGATTCCCAAACTAGCTCGATCAAAGGATTCTACTCAGAGTGACTGGACAAGTAGCGAGAGGTCAAGAGGAGATGAGGATCCAAATGGAAAGTAAATCCTTTAAATGATTTCAAACACAAGTGTGCTCAAAGCCATATATCTACTAATTATGCATACTTTGTAGCTTGGAGCCTTCGAGGACCACCAAATCTTTGGAAGAGATTTTCAAGCAAAATGAGGAAGAAACTCTTGGAAGGTCTTCATTAGAGGATTTTGAGGAGCCTAATCTTGTGCTTAAAAAGTATTCGGATGAGAGCATTTCAACGAATGAAAGTCTCACTCAAGTAATAGTACAGGGGCCATCAATCTCTGTGACCGACCTTCGATCAAAGTTTGAAGTCATCCCGAGCACGCCTACACCACCAATACCTACTCCAAGGAAATTGATACCTTCTCTCACTCAAAGTAAATTAGTCAAAATGGACATTCGGACAAAGTTGTCAGATAGTAAACTCCCAATTCCAAAGCCAAGGAGTAGGAAGACAATGGCTAATAGGTCCTTCAATGCTGAACAACAATCTATCCATCTTAACTCACGAACTTCTCCAGAAATTGAGAATTCCAGAGGGAATCAAAGACCATCAACTTCAAAAGGTAGTGCACCTCAGCCCAAGCCAAGATTGCCAAGTCCTGCAGATCAAGGGAGGGCATCCCGAGCACCTAAGCGAAATAATATACCTTTGAGAAAGTCACCAAGGCCAGTGGTTCAGGGATCATCTAATAATAATAATCGGGGTGGGTCAAGACCGAGGTCAGGATCAGAGTCTCGTTCGAGATCAAATTCGAGGGGCCCTTTAGGAAAAGTTATCAGGTATGCAAATACACATTTTCATCAGAATCTTGGCTCTAAAATTCTTTCAAAATTTAAGAATCTTTGAAGAACCTATTATTGGTCATATATCATCAACAAGAGCTCGTTCCCCTTACGTGGCCGAGGTGGCGGAATTGAAGAAATCCCCTAAATCTGTGGCTTACGAGGATGTTAGGATTAGTGCTCAGGATTACAAGCTCCTGAAGACTGTTGGGACGGACGAAAAATATTTTAAGGGTAAGATTTATCACTGAAGATTTCTAGACTTTATTTCTAATAAAGGTTAATTTACACATTCACAGGTCAGGAGATGCAAGACTATCAAAGTACCCTCATCAAACTTCCAATACCTCGCCCAAAATCACGTTCTCGATCCCGGGGAAGAGACAATCCTGCTGACTCCACCTTGCAAAGAAAAGTGCGATTCCAAACGGCGAGGGAGAAGATTAAGAATAGTCTCAAAATCTCTGCAGTCTCACTTCCGAGCCTGGGAACTTCTCAGGATCAATCATCAGAGCCTGAGGATGAGCTAATGGATTCCGAGGAGCCTTCGGAGATTCCTATTGAAGAGATAAAGCAGAGACCAGAAGTGTTGGCAGTTAATAAAGGCGGTGATGAGGAATTATCAGAGGGTGGAATAGAAGAGGAGGAGTTTGTGGAGAATATTTCCGAAGAAGAAGAGGATTTAGCTGATATTGACCTAAGGAATGGACATAGCCGATTGGAACAGATCCAAGAAGTGGAGATTGAGGGAACTGCACAGAATTCCGCGGAGAACCTTGAAGAGGTTGTTGAACAAAGGCAAGACCAAGAGCAATCAAATGAGAGGAGGTCTGTCGAAGATATGGAATTGGAATCGGAGGAAGCACCCGGTGACAATGCCGAGGAAGAGGCATCTGATGAAGAGAAATCTGATGAAGAAAGCGAAGGAGAGGAGTTGCATCCTGTATTTTATCATTCCAGTGAAAGGGCCTACGTCGAATATAATGAGATGAACAGAACCTTTATTGTCAGCCCCAATTCAAAGCCATCCTTGGGTGCCTCTCAAAGTGAAATAGAAACTCCGGAGAATGACGTTCAAGCCGACGGCGATTGCATTGGAGGATTTTGTCCGATTCCAGAGCGTCAAGAAGAGGAAATTGAAAATCGGGATGAACCTGGAGCGGAGGAGGAAGAGGCTAATTTAAAAGAGAAAGAGGAGGAGGTTGGCGATCAGGATGATCCTGAATTAAAGATGATGGAGGATGCTTTCAGCAAGGAGTTATGCCAAGGGATCTTTTCCGAGGATGAGGCGATCAGGACGAAAGCACGTGATATGATGTCACAAATTATGACTGTGACTGAAGGTAAAAAAGCTAATAAAATCTTTTCAAATACTCTCTAATCTACCCAATATTCAGTGAGTTTCGTGCTGATGAACACAATGTTCCGAGATGTGATGCAAAACCCAGAGGCAGCTCACAAGCTCAAAAAGATTTCCTCATTTGAGGATTTCATTAAGTCGGCGAGCGAGATGGATGCCCTTCATAGAGCTGAGGAGATCTTCAAGGAGGCTAGCCTCAAAGTTCGAGAATATTTGCGAGATGTCAAAGGCCTTGACCTCAAAATCCCTTCGATGGTTCAATTCGGGCAATTCCCTCTCTCACCTGTTGCCAGCCTCAATAGACTCCGGAGTAGCTCTCTCCAGACAGCCATTTCAACTACTGACTCTTTGCTTGCCCAAGGGAGTTTTGCTTTTACCAGGTTAGTATTACAATTCTTACCTAATTCTATTAAAAAAATCTATAAATTACAGTGGAAGCGGAACAAATATTTGGAGTTTCGCTCCGAGGGAGGGTTCCGAGAAGATTGAGGTCAACCTTTTGAATCAAGATGGGAAACTTACCCAGACAATCTTTTACGATAAGAAAAAGATGCAAGTGGAATATCAAGCGTAAGTTGTATTGAATTTGCACTAGAATACACATTTAAAATTTAAACACTATTCAAATCTCAGAAGCCCTCAAGTTGTGAAAGCCCTTGTCGGTTCCACTCGGATGGAATCTGAAAAGATCACCCTAAAGCCTCAAAGGATTGTGGATATAATTTATAAGTCTTCCAGCTTTGCTACAATGAGGCTAGTGGCGACCAAGCACAAATTTGGTAAATCCCTGGCCATCTTAAATTTCCATGCAAAGAGCCCCAAGATTACCCAAATCCCCGAGGAGGAGAAGCTTACAACTGTACCAAGGAGGAGGATCCGGAAAACTAAAAGCTCTCAATGTGTACTCTGGAATCATCTTCCAAATGAGCAACGGGATTTACAAGGCTTTTAATCTCATCACTGAAGCTCTCGATCGAATCTCTCCTCTCTTCCGGATATTCCAAATGTCCAAAGTTCCTGGCCTTAGCGGTACAAATTAAAAATGTATTTTAAAAAGAAATTCACTAATTGAATGAATTATTTAGAGGATGAAGCGATCCAGGAGATACCCCTCCACGAAATCTGCTCCTCCCTTCTCCTGGCCTGCGCTGAGATTGACTCATCTTGGGAGATTGGGGAAAAATCCATATTCTCCCTCGTCAACTGTGGTATCAAAATGAAGCCAGATTTTCTTCGGGCCATCTCCTACTTCCTCGAGGGTATAAAAGAAATGAGGGATGCTCATAATGTCGACCTTGGAACAGTCCTAGTCTCCCTCATGTGCAACCTAACCATAATCCAATCAAATCTCGGGGTAATCGGGCTCACAGATTTAGAATTCAGAGGACAAACTTATTCACATCTTCGGCAATTGGATATGCTAGCTGATACAACAAAGATGCAAGCACGAGAGATCCTCAGTCTATCAAAATTCATGGCTGAGAAATCTCTGAGGAATTTGAGCTACTTCCGGCGTATGAAGGAGCACAAGAATGATGGGAGAAAAAGTTTGAGGGTTCAACTATTTGGCAAACCAAAGAAAGCCGAGTCTGAGAATAAATAATTTACTATTACTAATTAGGATGTAGGATTAGTGTTTATAGAGTGCTATGTATTAATTAATTGTACCGTGTAAAGTGCTCTGTATTTAATTGTGTCCAATAAAGTCAATAATTTTAATTTTTAAGGATGACCTCAAATTCTCAATTGACCCCAAATAGTTATATTGACTATATAACGCCCTCATTCTTGAGAATTGAAAAATTGAGAGAATTGATTGTTGTCCACAATTAATTAATTCCTCCGGTTCTCCTGACTCAAAATCAATTGAGAAAAATGTCTGTAGAAGTCCAGCAGCCATCAAAGGTGACGACAAGTCAACCTCACCTTGCAAAACAAGACTTGGCGACTTTGGTAAGCCCTATTTGTAAAGCCGGTATTTTTTTCAGCCTCGTGCTTACATATGGCATAAATTGGACATTGCATCATATCCGTTTTTAATTAATTAATATAATTTCCTCCTCCTTTAGGATGTGACCAAGCTGAACCCTTTATCGCCACAGGTCATCAGCAGGCAGGCTACAATTAACATTGGAACAATTGGACATGTAGCCCACGGAAAGTCGACGGTAGTAAAAGCAATCTCTGGTGTTCAGACTGTTCGGTTCAAGAATGAGCTTGAAAGGAATATTACAATTAAATTAGGTGAGTTATTTTGTATTAATTTAAATATATAATTAATATGCTGTTCTTAATGGGTATAACGTTTATTTAAAAATAGGTTATGCAAATGCAAAAATTTACAAATGTGACAATGAAAAGTGTCTTCGACCCACCTGCTTCATTTCTGGAGGCTCCTCTAAAGACGACTCTTTTCCCTGTCTAAGCTCAAGCTGTACTGGGCGATTCCGCTTAGTCCGCCATGTCTCCTTTGTAGACTGTCCAGGTCACGATATCCTAATGGCAACCATGTTGAACGGAGCCGCTGTAATGGATGCAGCTCTACTCCTTGTTGCTGGAAATGAATCCTGTCCTCAACCTCAAACTTCAGAGCATTTGGCTGCAATTGAAATCATGAAATTGAAACATATAATCATCCTACAGAATAAGATTGATTTAGTGAAAGAGAATCAAGCAAAAGAACAATATGATCAGATTGCAAAGTTTGTTCAAGGGACTGTGGCGGAGGGAGCTCCAATTATCCCAATTTCTGCACAGCTTAAATATAATATTGAAGTCCTATTGTGAGTATATAGAAAAGAAGATTCCAGTACCAGCCCGAGATTTCACTTCAGAGCCGAGGCTAATTATTATCCGATCCTTTGATGTGAATAAACCAGGATCGGAAGTGGATGACCTGAAGGGGGGTGTTGCTGGAGGTTCCATTTTGAAGGGAGTATTAAAAGTATGTGTATTTGTAAATCTATCTGGGATTAGACGCATATAGATAATTGTTTTTATGCATTTATTAAATAGGTTGGACAAGAGATTGAAGTACGACCAGGGCTTGTGTCAAAAGACAGCGAAGGGAAGCTGATTTGTAGGCCGATATTTTGTAAGTTTTAATTTGATTTCAATTTTAGATGATTTTTAATAAAATTCTTTTTACAGCTAAAATTGTTTCCCTTTTTGCTGAGCAAAATGAACTGCAATACGCTGTTCCTGGAGGCCTTATTGGGGTTGGAACAATGATTGATCCTACACTATGTCGAGCGGATCGAATGGTGGGACAAGTTCTTGGATCTATTGGTTCTTTGCCTGAGATTTTTATCGAAATTGAGATATCCTACTATCTATTACGTCGACTACTTGGTAAGGATATAATGGATTATCCTAGATTTTTTTGATTTCAGATATTAGATTTTAATTACGATATTTATGTGTTTTACAGGAGTACGAACGGAAGGAGATAAGAAGGCTGCAAAAGTCCAGAAACTTTCAAAGGGAGAAGTGCTTATGGTAAACATTGGGTCGTTGAGTACTGGAGGAAGGGTGACTGCTGTGAAAGCTGGTAAATTAAATTACTAAATTGACCTATTCAAATAAGCCAAGTATTTTATTGAATTGTATTTCTAATTACAATAATTTTTTTTCAATTACAGACTTAGCAAAAGTAGCTCTAACGAACCCAGTTTGTACAGAAATTGGAGAAAAGATTGCTCTCAGTCGAAGAGTTGAAAAACATTGGAGGTAATTAAGTTATTTAATTGATTAATTCATCAAATAAAAATGTATTCATAATTTCAGGTTGATTGGATGGGGAAAAATCCGAAGAGGAACCACCATTGCTCCAATCGTAGAAAAAAAGTAATTAATTTAGTTAGATTATAGGTGATTTAATTTCAAAGGTATAAAATACTTTTACTTATTAATTATGATTAGGTAGGTACTAGGTAGGTAGATAATTTTTACAATTTTTAATGTAATTTGTTCAACGCCAATTGTTAGGTACATTATTAAATTATCTGTTTATCTGCTATGCATCATATCCACTCAAAAATTAAATTACTACTGCCCCTGCTACTCTCGCGTCTACCTGGGGATGTATTACAAATTGTAATACATCGGGTGTAAATTGTAATTTACAATTTACACCCGATCGCTGGACGTGAGAGTACCAGGGGTAGAATTATAAATTATAATTAATAATGAAATTATTGTGTTGCAACTTGTCCGAATATAATGTGTGTATGATCAAATCTGAATCTGAGGCGGTAATTATTATAAAAGAAAGAATTATATTGTTAAATAATTATTGTTACAATTTTATAAGAATAACATTCACTTTATTTATGTAAATCAAATTAATCACATTTATTATGAATTAGATACTTATTCTTGAAAGAAAAATTGCATTTGTGTGAATGGTGAGGGGATCGTTCGATACCTTTTTGAAAATAAATAAAATACAATTCAAAACTGAACTGATAGTAGATTTACTTGTACATACAACATAAATATAAGTTAAATTAATTAGAAGTAATTACTGATCAGTAGATGTGGAATTCTTTTTTAATGCTGTTTTTGGGAACCAGAATGACCTTTCAAGTCCGATCAAAGGACTTCTATTAGTAGATTAAATTTTAATTCCAGTTCTGTCCGATGGAAATACCAAGTATTTTAGGAATCTTATAAAAAATTCTATCAAATTTTGGGTTTGTTCGTGCATATCGCATAAGGATTCAAGTTTTATGAGCGATTTTATTGAAAAGGATAAATTAAAATGCTCCATTGCACTGCATTGCATTGCAGCCTTTGCTTTGATTACCTAATTCCAATTCCACGAGGAGACATGTCCTGTTTGGGACTACAAAAATTAACGTATTTATTGGACATTCTTTATTAAGTACTCTATCGAACCACTTCCTTTAATTGGTAAATAAACTATTGGTATTCAACATTACAATTTGCAAATATAATTACTAATTAGCCATAATGATTAGAAGCGTCTTCAAGTAACGGTGAAAGCTGAATTATTCGCCATCTTTTGAACATTTGTCGAAATAAATATCGCATAATTTATCTTTACTTCTTTTGTTCCAAAAAACCGAATTTCTCTCTGGACTAATTTCTAGAAATTAATTGACCTCAATTTATCAAATTGACTTCAGATTGACCCCAATCCCTGTCCATTACTTCGAGGACCATCGGAACAATCTCCATTAATTCATTCCCTCACATTTACGGTTACTCCGCAATCCCCTACAAAAAAAAGCCGGTAAGTCCCTTCAAATTTTACAACGGTAATTTTTTAATGATTCGTATTTTTTATCAATTTCAATTTTTCGAAACAGGAACAATGTATGAAGAAGTTGCTCAACGATGGAGACCTACGGCAGAACAAGAGAAGCTATTTGTGACCTGGAAAGACAACGTGGCCGATCTCCTCCTTGTGACCAAAGAAGGGTGTCCACTCGGGACGGCGGCTGGTGGGTTCAAAATTAAATATTATTCAATTCTTTTTTTTACATCTGTTAATTGTTGGTATTTTGTATTTTTCAAGGCTTCTTCAAGAATGAACTAGGAAAAGAGATCCCCTACAAATCAATGGGCTTTGTCAACCTTTCTGAATTTTTTTATCATTGTAAAAGTGTCCTCCAACTTCGACTTTTTCCTGCAACTGACAAGCTATTCCTCTTTGTAAGTTAATAATATTGCAATTATTGTAATTCTCAATTACTCTAATAATTATTATTTATTTCCTAGTTCCGCGAAGAAGCTTGCTCAGCAAATCAAAGTCATCTTCGTAGCTTTGCCAAAGGACCATCAAGGTCCAAGGCCAAGGTCAATGTTGGATTTGGTCTCAAGATGAATGTTTCTGTTGGAAATACTCGATCAATGCCGGTACAGTAGTTTAACTCATATCTACGATTTATTATCTCTAATTTAAATCCTTTAAAATATAGATTGAAAAGCTCCTTGAACATGTCAATCCTAATATACGTTTCCGTCCACCTCCGACTCCACTTGGCCTTTCAAATACAAATAAAAACACTCCTTTTTCAAATCTGATGCAACAACGTCCACAAGTGAACCCTATTCATATGAGACCACCGCCATCACCCCCGACAAGCTTCAATTCTAATGGCCTTCAAGATTTATCTAAATACGGCTACTCAAATCCACAGCCATTCTACGAACGTGGACAAGTTGTTATTCCTGTTGGAGGAGGAGGTTATGATCAAGTTGATGCTGACAGGGTGGATCGTTCTGGTTCTGGACGTTCTTACCTCGACTCAATGGAACACATCGATCGAAAACTGAGACCAAAATCGAGCTCTCAATGGTTATGGCCTTCTATTGATGAAGAGCCGGAGGAGCCAAAGATTGAGACTCCAAGTGTAAAGGCTCCTCGTCAAAGTCCTGCTGACGCTCCTCGTCAAAGCCCTGCTAACTTTGGGCTACACGGTAATCCTGATGCTCCACCTCGGAAGGATGTCATGAATAAATATTCAGCACAATTCGCCGAGCTTATGCGCCCAAAGAAAGCGGAAGCTCAACCAGAGCCTGCACCTACTACTTCAAGCAATTCTCAAAACATGGGCTCAAACAAGGAGAATATGATCAATAATTCTGCTTCACGAGCTGAGCCGAGGGTTGTAACAGCTTCTATTGAAAATGTAAGAGTTGAGCCTATTCTTAAACGTGTATCAGCGAATACTGCAAGGGCTGCAAGGGTTGAACCTATTAATCCTAATGCGGCGCCACGTCTTGGATTGACTTCTGCTTCTAATCGCAACTTCTTATCTGCAATTCAGGAAGTCAAGGAGCAGAATGGGATCAAACAGCAGAATGGTATCATCAAGGAGCAGAATGGGATCAAGGAGCTGAATGGGATCAAGGAGCAGAATGGGATTAAGGAGCAGAAACTCGCACCACCAAGATCCTCTTCACCACTAAGCTCTATCTCGGGATCATCAGATGAATTGGCAGATAATATGAGTCGAGTGGGTATAAGCCGGTCACCCTCCATTGCTCCCTCTGCTGCTGCTTCGGCTCGTCCAGGAACCAGTACTATTAGGACTAATGTCAATGCTCCTTCAAGTCTTGGAGAGAATAAATTTAAGCGGGAACAAAAGGAGAAGAATATTAAACGCCTTGCTGTCATCAAGGGTCGGACCTTTAAAGTGGCATTGCCCAATGATAATGGAGAGGAGACTGTCTTCACTTGTGTTCCACTCCCGACTTTCATCAATGAAAAATGGGTAAAACTGTATAACTAAAAAATACTAATTTGAAATTGCATTTTTTAATTTCTTTTTTATAGGCCGTTGTACACCTTCCAGAGCAAAAGATACTCAAACGTGTGGAGGCTCAAGCGGTGATGGTATATGACAAGAAGAAAGATCATTGAATGCGGATACAGTTAGCGTGGCATATCCTTGTAATCTTCAACGTGAAATCTATTATTTTATTATAACTTATCCTTAATTAGTTAATTATCTTAATAATTGTCTACTATTGGTCTCTTTTGTATTAGTCTCATCTTAGGAATAATTAATTAGTTTTTTATGTACGAAGAATGAGAATAGCCTAATACGATACTTATTATTTAATCAAATATTTCTTAAATCTCTTTCTTAAAAAAATGTTGAATTATTAATTTATTATTTAAAAGTAAGATGATCACAGTGACAGTACTTATATCCGAAATATTATAATGATTTATTTTTTGTAAGTACTTGTACTTTGTTTATTACTTTAATTGGAACTAACTTCTAAATTGCAATTAATGATATTGATAATTAATAATTATTCATGATGAATTGATGATTTGATGAGAAATAAATATTAAAATGTTATACATAATATTTTAATGGTCTATTTGAACTGCTTAATATAAACTTATAATAATTACGGGTTGCATTTAAAATTAATAAATAATAAAATTAGCTATTAATTAATAATTTCTAAAAGTTTAAATTAGCAAATTTAATAGCAATTAAATTGAGCAAAACGTTTAAAAAACGTTCGTTCAACCACCCAATCAATATTAATTACAATATATGCGCTGAGTCGAAGCGGGAAACTTTTCAATTTAAAAAAATCACCCAAAAAACAGTGCAGTCGCATATTTTGCTGTCAAATTTTTTATCATTTTTTAATTAAATTCGTGTTCAAAAAGTGTATTTTTTAATTATCTTGTTATCCCGAGTGTGTCCGAAGGGACCTCCATCATATTTATTTAATTACGCGTGAAATTAATGGTAAGATATCTTAAAAAATTGGATTTAAAATTAAAAAACTGAATTTTGAATTTTTCGACTCGTGAATTTCAACGAATGATGTAATTAATTTTAAAATTACAGGAGAATTTTATTTTATTTTAGTGTTCAATTACTGAAGCTGGAAAGGCCTTCAAATTCTGAGTAGGTATCTATTACATTTCATTAGCTCAGCTGTTTGAAAAACATCTGTTTATTTTAAACTTAAAATCTCAGCCAAACTTATTTAATTGAAGTTGTCATTTTATAATTTAATTTATTCTTTTAGCCTACAACAATATGGAGCCATCAAATGAACCAAAGCTCACTGATGAACAGATTCGTCGAATGGAAGAGAATAGACGTATAGCAAGAGAAAGATTGGCCAAAAATAAAGAGAGACAAAAAGTCAATCTTGAACTTGGAGCAGCACCTCCTCCTCCACTTTCAGGGTCAAATGTACAAGGTCCAATTGCATCTACTTCCGTCCAGATCCCTCCTCCAACATCTGCTCTCACTGAACAAGAGTCTCTGAGCCGGAGTGAGCAAAATCGGCTAAAGGCTCTTGCAAAATTAAAAGCAAAAGGTGAAGCCCCTGTCGCTTCTCTGATTCTTCCAAGCTCATCTTGCCAGCAACAACAACCAAATCATTCCAACAACAATAATCCTCAGCCTAAAAAGCCTGCTCCGGTCATCCCTAATAAGCCACCTGTGAAGGGAATCTGTGTTCTCACCTCTCGAGATCGGTTTCACTGCAAAATCCCATTCAATCCTCACTACATTGAATATGCAAAAACTATTCCAGGGAATGCTTATGGTAAATTATCTTGTATTTAATTTCCTCGTTCTTATTTGATTTGATCCATAAATTGCCTACTTTTAGATCCAAGTACGAAAAACTGGTCATTTCCTCTCGCGAATCATGATCTTTTCATTCAAAAGAGTGCTCCTCTAAAGCCTACAGTTGATATTACGCCTATTCCTTATTTTTTAATACGGGTAATTTAATTGTGATATTTAATATTTGAATGCAAAATTCACAAAAATGAACATTATAATAATTATTTTAAAAAATTTCCAGGCTTTGAAAAAGACTTATCCACCAATGCGAGAGGATATCTTTGATGATATTGATCCAACTTTAGTTAGAGCTCTACTTCCATTTCAGCGAGAAGGGATCCAATTTGGGATAAGCCGAAATGGGAATATATTGCTGGTATGAAGCTTGCACATGCATGGATATTAATTAGATCTACAATTAAACTTGTATTTTGTATTTCTTTTAGGCTGATGACATGGGACTTGGGAAAACTATCCAAAGCCTAGGGATTGCACACTATTATTATAGTGAATGGCCTCTCCTTATCATTACTCCTTCCTCGATGAGATACAATTGGAGAGAAGCTATTCAAACTTGGCTTCCATCCGTTCCATTTGGAGCAGTGACAATTGTTGAGGCTGGTGACCAGCCTATTCTTGGAGGCAAAGTTATTATCATGTCATATGACCTTGTGTCAAAATACTTGAAGCGCTTGGATAATATTCGAGTCGTAATTGCTGTAAGTCTGTGTATTTGAAAAAAAGAAAGTTGAAAAATGGACTTTCTAAAGGATTTTTCCTTTTTATTTTCAGGATGAATCGCATTTAATCAAAAACTATAAATCTGTAAGGACAAGGGCTGCACAAGAAGTTTTGAAGAACGCGAGCAGAGCAATTTTATTGACTGGTTTGATTATCATATTATTTATCCAAATCTACATTGCATTCTTCAAAATTTTTGTTAATATTTATTTCTTTTTCTTATTTTTGGGGGGAATTTTAGGAACCCCTGCCCTATCCAGACCTATTGAACTCTTCACTCAAATCTCATCAATTGACGAAAAGCTTGTGAATGTGTAATAAATTTAACGCTCTTATGGAACTTAATATTATAAAGCACTTTACCTATGTTGTGATTTTATATTTTTTTAGGAAAGACTTTGGAATCCGATTTTGTAATGGATTTCAGGGAAATTTTGGCTGGGATTATAGTGGATCCTCCAATATGGACGAGTTGCAGATTTTTCTAAAAGAGACTCTAATGCTGAGGAGACTCAAGTCTGACGTTACTTTCACAACTTCCTGCTAAAAGGAGGTAGTACATACCAAAACGTTAATCTAATGATATTCTTCATAACTTGAGATTAATCAAATATGTATTAATTACTATAATTAATTTTATATTATTTTCAGAGAAATGATACTTCTGGACCACAAATTGCTGAAAAAAACTCCGAATTTCAAAGCAAGAGCGGAAGAGTTTGGTGCTTTGGTTGTCAAAACCCATTCCGATATCCTAGCTTTTTATATTGAGACGGCATCCGCAAAGGTTGAAGCAGTCAAGTGAGTATTCCCGACGTTTTCGAGTAGATTCATACATTATATTTAATTCTATTGGGACAATAGGCAATATATTCAAGAACTTGTGGAGACTGGAAGAAAATTTCTGTGCTTTGTCCATCATAAATTGATTATGGATTCTCTGTCATATCATTTGGAGAGCATAAATTGCAGGTAAGGTTAATTCTAAAATTTATGCATTCGTTCATATGCCTTAAAATTGAATCTTTTAATTTCAGGTATATTCGAATTGATGGGTCAACTTCGAGTGAACATCGGAAAGAATATGTGGACAAATTCCAATATAATGACTCTATTCAAGTTGCACTTTTGAGCATTACTGCTTGTAGCACGGGGATAACCCTGACCGCTGCCTCTTTGGTTGTATTTGCTGAGCTATTTTGGAATCCTGGAGTAAGTATATAAATTGCATCAGTTAAATATAATTTTTCAAATCATTTTATATTTGAATTCGTGTTTTTTAAGGTTTTAACGCAAGCAGAGGATCGAGCTCATAGGATAGGCCAAGAGGATTCAGTTCTAGTTCGATATTTGGTAGCAAAAGGGACTTCTGATGATTATCTTTGGGCTATGCTTCAAGATAAGCTTGAGACCCTCAATCAAGCTGGTTTATCCAAAGATAATTTCAAAGATGCAAACTCTAACGCTGTTCGTCAACAAGTTCCTTCTACAAGTACCTTTGCTCATAATAGTGCTTCTAACAGTATTTATCCGAGCACAAATGGTCAGAGAAAAATTGAAGAATTTTTCCCATCATCACAATCTCCGCCAAAGCCCGTTCCTCAAAGTTTTACCCAAGAAGTGGGTGTCTCTTCTGAAGAGATTGCGGATATTTTTGCTGGACTTGACGAGGAGGAATCATTTAATTCAGGGGATACGAATGGCCATTCTAATGCTACCGCGGATACGATTATAATCGACCCTGAGGAATCTTCAGACTCGTTTTTGGAGGCAGCTTTAATGATGGAAGCAGCAGAGGCGATGGAAGCAGAAGAAGCTGCAGAAGCGATGATCTTTGATGATGAGGAGGAGGAAGAGAATGATGATTCACTCCTTGCTGCAGCAAATCAAATTGAAATGGGCCTTTATAACCAATACTGATTTCCGAGCCAATTTCCCCGTATTAATTGTTTGTCGCATACCATTTTTTATTGGCAAGGGCCATTTACCACGAAATATTTAAAGTAATGTGAAGCTCTTTTATATTGCCAACTATAAATTATTATCTCTATCTTATGCTAAATTAATTTGTTTTTCTAAGTGAAAGTATTATCGTACTAATACGTAATATTTCCGTAATATTACGTAATATTATTTCCTACTGCCATTTATTAATGTACTTTTTTGTTCAATTTCTTAATCTCTATTTTGAAAAATTCTTTGCTATAATCGTCTACTTTGTAACTTTGAAATGAATTTTTATACTTACGCAAATCGAAATGAATTGTTAAATAAATCAAATCTAAAATCATATAATACCTACCCACTCTTTCTTGCTAATCTTATTAGATTATTTATGATAATAAAATAGGAAAAGAGTAGGTAGATCTCGTAATTAAATTATAATATAAGCTAGGTCTTTCTTCATAACTTTAGATATAAGCTAGGTCTTTAAATGGGGTATAAACTATAAGGGGTATTTACTATTTAATAACGATATTAATAAATTCCAGGTCCGGGTATTTGGTTGAAAGGAAGCGTAGGAAGAGCATTATTAAATCCGAAATTCCGAATTGTGGGGCTTCGCGCAGTAATCAATAGGGGCTTATTTCTTTGGCAGAAGGATAGTATTGAATTGTATTAGGCCCAGCATAGGAGATTCGACTAAATTCAACCAGCTGTTTCAAATAATATGTGGCTAGCCATTTCCTTAATTATCCCAAAGATAAATTAATTTGAAAAAGAGGCTATAACTTCAAGATTAATTGTTTAAAAGTATAGGAATTTAATTGCATTTATTCCGAGTTTTACGGCTGTCAAGTATTTGTTTTGACTCATTCGGAATCAAACCTGTTCAATTGAAACCACTTGTTTGCAGCTCTTCAATTTCCGGCCAAGTTAAATACAACGTACATTTATCTAATTGGTTCTTCGTTTATTTACATTGCATTGTAAATTGTAAGTTTAACTAATTACCTAAATTATTTTTTTAATCAATATTTACATAGGTTATTCTATTTTTACAATTTAGACAAATTGGATTGACATAATATTGTAGAACTACAATCGAGCGTACGTTTGATCTAGTGGGTGTAAACTGAAATATGGGACAAGCTAGTTTTTATTTTTTTTAGGTTATTTATTTAGCAATAATTAAAAATATAATTATACAATATTAAAGGTAGGACAGTTGTCGATAACTATGATTTTTTGTAAGGAGCTCTGACACCCTCGTAGCCCATGACACTTAGATTCCTCCGAGCCT